>JAFMOD010000508.1:16000-29549 GCA_019802435.1 Corydoras maculifer
CACACACACACACACACACCTGTCATACCTCACACGCAGAGGCAGGCGCAGATAAGAACACCTGACTGAAATGAAGGCATTTCTGCGTCCTCGCCTCTATAAAGCCACGGTTCTAAAAGCGCAGGCGGAGAACCTCATCGCGTGGAGAACCCGGGCCGTAATGGGTCTCGTCAGAACCGATACGTGGCAGGAGATTGGTTTCGGTCCGGGGGGGGGGGGGGTAATAATCCGTCGTTCTGCCAGACGACCATGTTTCTGTCATTTTTTTCCCTTTTTTTTCTTTTGTTTTTGCCTCTGATGGTAATTACTGCCCCAGAATCCAGGAGCAGAGGTGGAACACGGCCTCTCAGACACAGGAAGTGAGACGGATCGATGTTCCGAGCTCATCTCCGGCTCATTTCGTCTCCGATTAAAACAATGGGGCCGTTTCCAAGCAGCAAACTAGGATCTTCCTGCTTGGCTGCTGTGAGGCTTCTTAAAAAAAAATTTTAAAAAAGGGTGTAAACCTGGAGCCCTGGACTCTGTGAGACTTCAAACCACTCTATAAATAAATACACGTCCACGAGTCCTCGGTTTTATTGTCCCACACAGCTGCATGTCCACATACCGGCCACTTTGTGAGGTACACAGCCTTATTTCAGTTTTTTTAGTTCCCTTCATGCTTTTCTTCAATTAGGATCCCTAAAGAGCACATACCATCTTGATGGTGGCCATGACATCAGGGTATCATCCAACACCCATGACGCTCGCTCTGTGTTGGTTCCAATTATCAGACAACAGAGTGAAGGCAACTAAAAAGTATGTGGGGAAACAGATGGACTACAGAATGTAACTGTAGAACTACAACGTCCATCAATACGGTAGTTGGAGCTGCTATAATGGACATCCATCCAGCCATTATCTTTATCCTGTGCTAGGGTCTTGGTGGGGTTCCCTATGCCCATCCAGAGGAGAACGTTTTGGGCGCTGAGCAGATAGACCCAGGACAGGACACCAATCTATCACTAGACACACAAACACACTATATGGGGCAATTTGGAAAGTCCAATTGACCTTGATCCATGTTTTTGGACTGTGGGAGGAAACCGGAGAGCCCAGCGGAGACCCACACGGACTCAGGGAGAATGTGGAAACTCCACCCGAGTGTTTTTGGACATTGGCGGTGGGGTTCCCCATGCCCATCCAGGGGAGAACATCTCGGGCGCTGGGCAGATAGACCCAGGACAGGGCGCCAATCCATCGCTGGGCACACACTTACTCACACAGACACACTCTAAATGGGGCAATTTTGAGAATTCAATTAACTTAATCCATGTTTTTGGACTGTGGGAGGAAACCGGAGAACCCGGAGGAAACCCACGCAGACACGGGGAGAACATGGAAACTCCACCCAGATGGGGATTCGAACCGGGAATCCCTAGCGCTGAGAGGCGAATGTGCTAACCACTAAGCCACCGTGCCGCCTTAAGGTCAATTAAATTCTCCAAATTGCCCCATATAGTCTTTGGCTGTGTGAGTGAGTGTGTGCACAATGATAGTTTGGCGCCCTGTCCTGGGTGTATCTGCCCAACAACCGAAGCGGTCTCTTCTGGATGGGCATCGGGATGGGCATGGGCAAACCCCCCCCCCCAACCCTAATAGAGGATAACGTGGAAGAAAATGGATGGATGGAGTGATCTGTATCTAATAAAGTGGCCGGATTACTGCCAGTCCTGGAGATAAGCATGTACTTGAAGAAGCAGGCACCAGGTTTTAGGTCTGTGTAACGTCACGATACCCCTGCCCCTCCTCAGATACCGGCTTACGCACATAGCGGTGGACAGCGCGGCGGGGCCCCATGGGAACTACACCGTGGTGTTCCTGGGCTCGGAGCGGGGCATCGTCCTCAAGTTCCTGGCCAAAATGCGCAGCGGCTTCCTGAACGACAGCCTGTTTCTGGAGGAGCTGAACATCTACAACCCGGAGAAGTGAGTATTGTGAGCGCGCGGGCGGAACGTCGTCTGTCATCAGGCTACGGCTCCTCGAGTGGCAGAGGGCGGAATCAAAGGGAGGGCAGCCGAGCGGAGCGCAGAACCACGGCCGAGGCGGCCGAAGTCGGGGCATGTTACTGAAGAACGGAGCCGAGGTTGAAAAAGCCCACGAGTCTGGCTGATATGGGGGGGGGGGGGGGGGGGGGGGGGGGGTGGGGGGGTCACGATGAAGTGTTTGATGATCAGGAACCCGGACTTTGGGCTTTGGTTGTGGGATATCGTCGGGTCTGTAGTGAGATTGGAAATTTAAAGGATGGAAAGAGGAGCGGGGTGGCACGGGCGCTTAGTGCTTTAGCATGTTCTCCTCTCAGCGCTGAGGATTCCCAGTTCGAATCGCAATCTGGGTGAAGTTTCCATGTTTTCCCTGCGACCGTGTGGGTTTCCTCCGGGTTCTCCGGTTTCCTTCCACAGTCCAAAAACATGGATCAAGGGCAATTGAATTCTTCAAATTGCCCCATATAGAGTGTGTCTGTGTAAGTGTGTGTGCCCAGTAATGATTTGGCATCCTGTCCAGGGTGTATCCATCCATCCATTATCTCCCGCTTTATCCTCTATTAGGGTCACGGAGGGGTTCCCATGCCCATCCAGGGGAGAACGTTTTGGGCGCTGGGCAGATAGACCCAGGACAGGGCGCCAATCTATCACTGGACACACACACTCACTCACACAGACACACTCTATATGGGGCAATTTGGAGAATTCAATTGACCTTGATCCATGTTTTTTGTCAACAGAGTAAAACATAGTGTAGACAAAAGTATCATGAAAAACAAACAGGGAGGAGAGATGGAGGAGGAGAGATGAGGTTCATATCCACAGAAGGATGCTGAGGATGGAGCCACCAGACCGGAGGGGAGTAAGGTCAAAGTGGACACCCTTTTTGACCTCACTCTCCTCCTGTTTGGAGGCTGTATGGGTGTGGTGGGGACATGCAGGTGGTTGGGCTGATGGAGGCGGGTAGTCAGGACAGGGTGAGATGGAGAACAACAAAATCAGAAGAGCTGATGAACGTAGGGGCAACGCTGTTGGACAAGAGGATGCAGTTTACAGAACACGGTCTGGTCCATTAGTGTAGGACGTTGTTTTACATTTATTTCTTCATTTAGCAGATGCTTTTATCCAAGGCGACTTACAAAGCGAGAAAAGGGTTGGTCACAGCACCCCCCCCCCTTCCCCAAGCCTGGGATTTGGGATTTGAACCCCCAACCTTCAGGTTGATAGACCAACACTCTAACCACTGAGCTACCGCCCATCATGTTTTGTTTGTTTTCGTGATATTTTTGTCTCCTCTATGTTTTATTCCAAGTTCAAGTTCACGTCATTTATTTTTACAATAGTACGTCGATACGAAGCAGCTTTAAAAGCCTTCGAACCCCCAAAGAGCGAGCCGAAAGGACAGTAGCAAGACAAAACTCCCTGTTATGTTGTTCTTTTAAGGAAGAAACCTTGTGAGGACCGAGGCTCAGTAGGGGACTCATCCTCCTTGAGCGGCCGGGCAGCAATTCTGTTGACAAATCAAAAAGCCTGTTGAAATGTTGCGCAGAAGCCGTTCTCTGCACGGTTCTCTGTATTCCCGACATTATGAGGGAGAATAATGGTCTGAAGTGTAACCCTCTAAGTGTGTGGTGACAGTCGCAGGAAGCACTCTTTATCTTGAGACGCAATAACCTTGTGAGAGAACCTTGAGCGACTCCGGCGCTCCGACTCGCCTCGTTATCGGCTTCTACAAAGAGAAAGCTGAGGACTTTGTGCTTTGTGACGAGACGAATTACGCCAAGAAAAGCCGCCGTGTTTTAAAACTGGCCGAGCGCCGCGGCTGCGGGAATGTGTTCTTCCATGGAAGCTGAAATTTAACCGACGCTTGATTGGTATTGATCCGTCAGTGTGAATAAATAAACACGCCTTTAGAATAAGACGCCAATGACGTCAACACTGAGACCGTTTGTTCCTAAATTTGGTTTTGGCCAGCGGCACGGTGGCTTAGTGGTTTAGCACGTTCGCCTCTCGGCACTAGGGGTTCCTGGTTCGAACCCCTATCTGGGTGGAGTTTCCATGTTCGTGTCTGCGTGGGTTTCCTCCGGGTTCTCCGGTTTTCTCCCACAGTCCAAAAACATGGATGAAGTCGAGAAGTTGAGTTCTCCAAATTGCCCCATATAGAGTCTGTGTGAGTGAGTGTGTGTCCAGTGATAGATTGGCGCCCTGTCCTGGGTGTATCTGCCCAGCACCCGAAATGTTCTCCCCTGGATGGGCATGGGGAAACCCCCCGCGACCCTAATAGAGGATAAAGCGGAAGATAATGGATGGATGGATGAATGTTTTTGGCCAAAAAACATTTTGTTGTTGGGTGGCACGGTGGCTTAGTGGTGAGCATGAGTGTGTGTCCAGTGATAGATTGCCCCCCTGTCCTGGGTGTATCTGCCCAGCGCCCAAAACGTTCTCCCCTGGATGGGCATGGGGAAACCCCCCGCGACCCTAATATAGGATGGATGAAAGGGTGGTTTAGGTGTCATGTGCAATAAACCAATCAGTATTTCTCTTGCCATTCCCTTTAACAGTCGTTCCCTTTTTGGTATAAAATGGGGGCATGGGTTGATCTATAGTGGATTTAAGAAGACTTGGATTCTCTAAATTGCCCTATATTGGCCCTATATAGTCTTTGATTATGGTAGTATGTGCCCAGCAATAGATTAGTCCCCTGTGCTGGGGGCATCTGCCACGCGCCAAAAAAGCTCTGCCCTAAAAGGGCGCTGGGCAGATACACCCAGGACAGGGCGCCAATCTATCGCTGGACATACACTCACTCACACAGACACATTCTATATGGGGCAATTTGGAGAACTCAATTGACTTGATCCATGTTTTTTGGACTGTGGGAGGAAACCGGAGAATCTGGAAGAAACCCATGCAGACACGGGGAGAACATGGAAACTCCACTCAGATTGGGATTCGAACCGGGAATCCCTAGTGCTGAAAGGAGAACATGCTAATCACTAAGCCACTGGGTCGCCCCCACCTAAACCAAAGCCATAAATAATTAAGAACGTTAGTATGTCTTCCGGCAGCACAGTGGCTTAGTGGTTTAGCACGTTCTCCTCTCAGCACTGGGGATTCCCGGTTCGAATCCCCATCTGGGTGGAGTTTCCATGTTCTCCCTGTGTCCTCATGGGTTTCCTCCGGGTTTTCCAGTCTCCTCCCACAGTCCAAAAACATGGATCAAGTCAATTGAATTCTCAAAATTGCCCCATATAGTGTGTCTGTGCGAGTGAGTGTGTGCTCAGCGATGGATTGGTGTCCTGTCCTGGGTCTATCTGCCCAGCGCCCGAAACGTTCTCCCCTGGATGGGCATGGGGAACCCCCCCGCGACCCTAATAGAGGATAAAGGGGGAGATAATGAATGAATGAGTATGTCTTCCTGATGACACATTGCCACGCCCTAAACTAGTCTCGCCAATAAGATCCCTAAAAAAGGTCCCCCGGTGTTAAATATGGAGACTGAGACTCCAGAACCTCAGAACCTCAGAAGGACGCGACACCTCCGTGCTCTCTAGCAGATTTCATTCACCTTCAGGTCATTATTCAAAGCCCCCGACGATTAAAAGCTTAATTCTGACTCTGTGATAATTGAAAACGATGAATCATGTTGATCATGGCGTCGTTATTGTGCGCCGCTCAGCCGTCACGTGCCGATTTGGAACGGCGAACAAAGCCGCCCCAACACACAGCGTGGAAGCAAGCATTCTCTGGCCAAACGCCACGGCTTAGGTAAGCAGAAGTGACTTTGAAGGGAAGGATAAGAGCGGCGCTGCCTGCTGCACAAAGAGCTAAGCCTTCAGAAAAACACTCGAGAACGCCGCTACACCAGGAAGGCAAAAGTATGAGGACAAAGCCTTTTAGCTCTGAATCCCGGTGTTTCAGTCCCAGGGTTATAAAGTGTGTATGTCATGAAGACAGTTTTGGGAAGTCCCCTTTGCGATTCAGCGACGGTGCCTCAGTGCCTCAGTGTCTCAGTGTCCAACGCAAGGTTTTTAAATAAAGTCATGGATGACGGGTTTGATACTGTCCTGGAATTATAATTTTCATTATCATTATTTAAAACAGGCGGCACGGTGGCTTAGTGGTTTAGCATGTTCTCCTCTCAGCGCTAGGGATTCCCGGTTCGAATTCCCATCTGCGTGGAGTTTCCATGTTCTCCCCGTGTCTGTGTGGGTTTCCTCCGGGTTCTCCGGTTTCCTCCCACAGTCCAAAAACATGGATCAAGTCAATTGAGATCTCCAAATTGCCCCATATAGAGTGTGTTTGTGTGAGTGAGTGTGTGCCCAGCGATGGATTGGCGCCCTGTCCTGGGTGTATCTGCCCATCGTCCGAAATGTTCTCCCCTGGAAGGGCATGGGGAACCCCCCCACGACCCTAATAGAGGATAAAGCGGGAGATAATGAATGAATTAATGAATTATTTAAAACAGGCGGCACGGTGGCTTAGTGGTTTAGCACGTTCACCTCTCTGCACAAGGGATTCCCGGTTCGAATCCCCATCTGGGTGGAGTTTCCATGTTCTCCCCGTGTCTGTGTGGGTTTCCTCCAGGTTCTCCGGTTTCCTCCCACAGTCCAAAAACATGGATCAAGTCAATTGAGATCTCCAAATTGCCCCATATAGAGTGTGTTTGTGTGAGTGAGTGTGTGCCCAGCGATGGATTGGCGTCCTGTCCTGGGTGTATCTGCCCAGCGCCAGAGACGTTCTCCCCTGGATGGGCATGGGGAACCCCCCCCCCGCGACCCTAATAGAGGATAAAGCGGGAGATAATGAATGAATGGATTATTTAAAACAATTTATTAAATGTTATTCATTTAAATTTAAGAAATGTAGTGAACTAGAATGAAGACGGTGAGCCAGGTCCATTAACAATAAATGACTTTGAAGTAGAATTTGCTGTCCTGGGGGTATCTGGTCAGCGCCCCAAACGTTCTCCCCTCGATGGGCATGGACAACAACACATTGCCCCCCACACCCCCTCCACCACCTGGCGATCGAGGTATTCCTTCAATCTATTATCTTCTGCTTCATCCTCTACTAGGGTCACAGAGGGGGGGGGGGTCCCCCATGCCCATCCAGGGGAGAACATTTCGGATGATGGGCAGATACACCCAGGACAGGGCGCCAATTTATCGCTGGGCACACACCCACTCACACACACACACTCTATATGGGGCAATTTGAAGAATTCAATTGACTTGATCCATGTTTTTGGACTGTGGGAGGAAACCGAAGAACCCAGAGGAAACCCACGCGGACACGGGGAGAGCATGCAAACTCCACCCAGATTCAAACCGGAAATCCCTAGCACTGAGAGGAGAACATGCTAAACCACTAGGCCACCGTGCTGTTCTAGTCTGAAATATCCATCCATCCATTATCTTCCACTTTATCCTCTACTAGGGTCGTGGGGGGGGGGGGGGGGTCCCCCATGCCCATCCAGGGGAGAATGTTTCGGGCGCTGGGCAGATACACCCAGGACAGGGGGGCAATCTATCGCTGGGAAAACATACTCACTCACACAGACACACTCTATATGGGGCAATTTGGAGAATTCTATTGACCTTGATCCATGTTTTCGGACTGTGGGAGGAATCCATGTTCACCCACGTGGACACGAGGACAACATGGAAACTCCACGTAGATTGGGATTCAAACCGGGAACTCCTAGCGCTGAGAGGAGAACATGCTAAACCACTAAGCTACCGTGCCGCCCACCGTAACGCTAATTAATGAGTGAATAATGGGGCTACAGTGGTACAGTGTAATAGATGTAAACTGTGGGCGTCCAAAAACTTGTGTTTATGTCCAGCTTGCCTCCCAGGCGTCAGAATAACGGAGCATTCGGTCTCTCGTAGGTGCAGCATCGACGGCGTGGACGACAAGCGCATCATCAGCATGCACATCGACGGCAAGAGCCGCTCGCTGTTCGTGGCCTTCTCGTCTTGCGTGGTGATGGTCCCGCTGTCCCGCTGCGATCGGCACGGCAAGTGCAAGAAGTGAGTCTGGACCCGCCCGTCCGCCCGTCCGCCCACCCGCCGTCATCCCATTCTCACCCCAGATGGTTGAGCTTTACAGACAGACCTGCTTTCTTGTGCTCTCGCAGGTCCTGCATCGCCGCCAGGGATCCGTACTGCGCCTGGGTGTCGGAGAGCGCCTGCAGGGAAGTCGCCGGCACAAAGTACGTCCGAAACGTTCTCCCTCGCGCCGTGTTCGTCTCGGGTCGCCCACTGCTCTTTTGATTCCCCGCCTTTTGTTGTTTTGATTCGCGGAGGCGGCCGCTTTCCTTCCGCTTTACAACCGCTCGCGCCTCACAAAGGGACCGTAGGAAGCTCCCTCCAGTTCTGCTGTTAATTTCCCGTTTTTTAAAAAATCCGCAAGACGGTGAGCCAGCTGCATCAATCCAACAGCGGCGTCTGACCTCCCAAATGACTTTGAAGTACAATTTGCTGTCCTGGGGGATTCCCGGTTCGAATCCCCATCTGGGTGGAGTTTCCATGTCCTCCCCGTGTCTGCGTTGGTTTCCTCCGGGTTTTACGGTTTCCCTCCACAGTCCAAAAAACATGAATCAAGTCAAGTGAGATCTCCAAATTGCCCCATAAAGAGTGTGTCTGTGTGAGTGATAGATTGGCGCCCTGTCCTGGGTGTATCTGCCCAGCGCCCCAAACATTCTCCCCTGGATTGGCATGGAAAACAATACATTGCCCCCCTCTCCACCCCCCGGCCATCGAGGTATTCTTTCCATCCATTATCTTCCGCTTTATTCTATATTAGAGTCGCGGGGGGTGGTGGTGGTCCCCATGTCCATCCAGGGGAGAACGTTTCGGACGTTGGGCAGATACACCCAGGACAGGACACCAATCTATCGCTGGGCACTCACTCACTCACACAGAAACACTCTATATGGGGCAATTTGGAGATTCCATTGATCCATGTTTTTGGACTATGGGAGGAAACCGGAAAACCCGGAGGAAACCCACGCGGACACGGGGAGAACATGCAATCTCCACCCAGATTGGGATTCGAACCGGGAATCCCCAGCGCTGAGAGGAGAACATGATAAACATGGTTCCCTGTTCGTGTGGGTCTCCGCTTGATCCATGTTTTTGGACTGTGGGAGGAAACCGGAGAACCCGGAGGAAACCCACACGGACACGGGGAGAACATGGAAACTCCACCCAGATTGGGATTCGAACCGGGAATCCCTAGAGCTGAGAGGCGAACATGATAACCATGGTTCCCGGTTCGTGTGGGTCTCCGCTTGATCCATGTTTTTGGACTTTGGGAGGAAACCGGAGAACCCGGAGGAAACCCACGCGGACACGGGGAGAACATGCAATCTCCACCCAGATGGCGATTCGAACCGGGAATCTCTAGCGCTGAGAGGAGGACATGCGTTTTTAAAAAGCTCCGGCGCGGCGCACGCTGCGATCCGCGGTCGTCTTTAAGGAGCGCAGGGGAAGGTTTTCGGGGCGCTGAACCCCTGCTGATGGGGAAAATGGGACGGAATGACCTTTCTTCCACTATTTCTGTCTTGCCGTGAGCTTTTTGGGTTGATGCCGGATACATGTTTTTAACCCCCTTTTTCTGGGTGGGGGGAGGGGGGGTGAATACTTGGGCCGTGTCCATCGTGTCCGGAGGCTCCCTTTGCCGGGTTTGTTGCAGCCGCACGTCCTCGCCCTCTGTAAGCGGTCGGTCGTCGCCGCTTTGTTGTGATCCCGTTGTTATTGCGCTCGGCTTTGTCCGCCGCGATCGAGCCTCCCACTTTAGAAATTGAGCGCAGAGGGGCATTAAGGGGCTGGACGACCTCACACAGCCGAACGCTGCTCCTAATGGGGCCGAGCACCGGATTAGGTGCTTATGATCTGTTGGCTTTTGCGCTGAGCTTCTGAAAAACACTTAAAAAAAAAAAAAAAAGCACCAAACACGAAAGGCGCTGCGAAGAGAAAATAAACGCAGGTTTAGACGACTTCCATTCGTTCTCTCCGTCAGAGTCAACTTGAAAGATGGATTTAGTTCTTCTGCTTTGTGAGTTCAGACCAAACAGTTCCAGGGTCTTTTTTGAAAGGAACTATGTATTATTCATCCATCATCGTCCGCTCCATCCTATATTAGGGTCGCGGGGGGGGGGGGGGAGTGCCGCCCCATCCAGGGAAGAACGTTTCGGGTGCTGGGCAGATACACCCAGGACAGGACGCCAATCTATCACTGGACACACTCACTCACACAGACACACTCTATATGGGGCAATTTGGAAAATTCAATTGACCTTGATCCATGTTTTTTGGACTGTGGGAGGAAACCTGGGAACCCGGAGGAAACCCACACAGACACGGGGAGAACATGGAAACTCCACCCCGATGCGGATTCGAACTGGGAATCCCTAGAGCTGAGAGGAGAACATTGCCACGGTGCCGCCCAGACTCATATATTCCACAAGATATATATAAATATAGGCGGCACGGTGGCTTAGTGGTTTAGCATGTTCTCCTCTTTTAGCGCTGGGGATTCCCAGTTTAAATCCCAATCTGGGTGGAGTTTTCATGTTCTCCCCGTGTCCGCGTGGGTTTTCTCCGGGTTCTCCAGTTTCCTTCCACAGTCCAAAAACATGGATCAAGTCAATTGAGTTCTCCAAATTGCCCCATATAGAGTGTGTTTGTATCTATGTAAGTGAGTGTGTTTCAGAACGTTTCGGGCGCTGGGCAGATACACCCAGGACAGGACGCCAATCTATCGCTGACTCACACACACACTCTATATGGGGCAATTTGGAGAATTGAATTCACCTTGGCTCATGTTTTTGGATTGTGAGAGGAAACCAGAGAACCCGGAGGAAACTCACGCGGACACGGGGAGGACATGGAGTGTTTTTGGACTCCTCCCACCGTCAAAAAACATGGATTCAAGGTCAATTGAGTTCTCCAAATTGCCCCATATAGAGTGTGTTTGTGTCTATGTGAGTGAGTGTGTTTCAGAACGTTTCGGGCGCTGGGCAGATACACCCAGGACAGGACGCCAATCTATCGCTGACTCACACACACACACACACACACTCTATATGGGGCAATTTGGAGAATTGAATTCACCTTGATTTATGTTTTTGGACTGTGGGAGGAAACCAGAGAACCCGGAGGAAACTCACACGGACACGGGGAGGACATGGAGTGTTTTTGGACTCCTCCCACCGTCCAAAAACATGGATTCCAGGTCAATTGAATTTTCCAAATTGCCCCATAAAGAGGCACGGAAACCTTAGCACTGGAATCCCCAGCACTAAGAGGAGAACATAACACTAAGCCACCGTGCCCCCCCCCCCCATGTACAGCTTTATTATTCCGAACGAACGAAGCTGCCAAAACAACGGCGTTTGTTTGAGGTTTCTTGACATTTTGTCCCTCAGCGGGAGCTTTTTCACTGAAACATCATCAAGATATCACAACAGACAGTCCAGCGGGCCTCGAACCCGTCCCACCCTCAGGTTAAGAACACATGCGAATTCAGAACCAAATGTGGAACCCTGAAGCAGAACCTTTGAAAGCAGACGTCAGGCGCAGAGCATTCAGACAGATGTGAGAGGTCGCCGCCGTCGCCATTTCCCCGCATCATTGTGGCTCCAATTGAAGGGACGTGAATGTGTCTTTTATCCGGCGGCCCGGCTAAATGTTCCGCTGCGGACGCAGAGCCGCCAACAGAGCGGCGACGCTGTGCGAGTGAAAGAAGCCGAAATGGAAAAGCGTTCTGCCTCCGCGGCGGCGCGGCGCGGACGCGGCTCAGACGCTCTAATGCACCGTCTCTTTGTTGTTGGCGGATGGCGTGGACGAGCGGGACGAGCGGGACGAGCGGGACCGGCCTGACCCAAAACAACACGATAACGGGACACACACACACACACACGGTCCACGCTGCCATTCCTCTGTCTCCATGTTTGGGTTTCGTTCTGCGTTCTGATGCAATCCTCGCCAATCTATCACTGGACACACGCTCACTCACACAGACACACACTATATGGGGCAATTTGGAGAATTCAATTGACCTTGATCCATGTTTTTGGACTGTGGGAGGAAACCGGAGAACCCGGAGGAAACCCACGCGGACACGGGGAGAACATGCAAAATCCACCCAGGTTGACTCCACCCAGGCACGGTGGCTTAGTGGTTTAGCATGTTCTCCTCTCAGCGCTAGGGATTCCCAATTCGAATCTCAATCTGGGTGGAGATTCCATGTTCCCTCCGTGTCTACGTGGGTTTCCTCCGGGTTCTCCGGTTTCCTCCCACAGTCCAAAAACATGGATCAAGGTCAATTGAATTCTCCAAATTGCCCCATATAGAGCGTGTGCGTGAGTGAGTGTGTATCCAGTGATGGATTGGTGTCCTGGGTCTATCTGCCCAGCGCCCAAAATGTTCTCCGCTGGATGGGCATGGGGAACCCCCCCCCCCCCCGTAACCCTAGATGACGATAAAGCGGAAGATAATGGATGGATGGAGTGTGTGTATGCGTTTTTGTGTGTGTGTGTTCTGATCAGTTTCATGGTGTGGTAGGTCACCAGGTCTGTCCTTGTGATCCAACAAGAAGGGCAATTAATTTCCCCAGTGTTCCATCACCCATCAAAAACCCGATGCTCGTAAACTGACACAATACACAATTTTTATATCCAACGTCGTCATAACGATGTCGAGGCGTTCTTATGGTTAATTGTTGCATTTTAATTGCGGGGCGGCAGGGTGGCTTAGTGGTTTAGCATGTTCTCCTCTCAGCGCTGGGGATTCCCAGTTTGAATCCCAATCTGGGTGGAGTTTCCACGTTCTCTGTCCACGTGGGTTTCCTCCGGGTTCTCCGATTTCCTCCCACAGTCCAAAAACATGGATTAAGGTCAATTGAATTCTCCAAATTGCCCCATATAGAGTGTGTGTGTGAGTGAGTGTGTGTCCAGTGATAGATTGGTGTCCTGTCCTGGGTGTATCTGCCCATTGCCCGAAATGTTCTCCCCTGGATGGGCATGGGGACCTCCCCCCCGTGACCCTAATATTGGACAAAGCGGGAGATGAATTAATTAATTAATTGCATTTAGATTTAGTCTTTTATCCAAAGCGACTTACCAATGAGAACATCACAAGTCAGTAGCTATGAAGGAAACCAGCTACACTGCAGAATTATCAAACCTCATCGTTATATATGACGCTGCACCCCCCCCCCCTTTTTTTTTAAATATTTTTTTCTACTACAGGTATTTCTTAAAAAGATGCGTCTTTAGTAGTCTGTGACCCCGCCTTACGGACAGGGTTGGGACGAGGGTTCCACCATTTTGCAGTGGAGAACGCCACGTGGGTGCGAAGTGAACGAGCAGGAGTGTATTTTGCTAAAAACGCCGATTTGTCTCATCCCTCGTCTCGTCTCCCACACCTGGTCATTATTGCGGCGGACCTCGGAATAAACCTAGCCACGGTTTGCCTAAGTCCAAAAAAAAAAAAAAAAAAAAAAAAAAGCAACCG
>JAFMOD010000508.1:56624-76614 GCA_019802435.1 Corydoras maculifer
CCACAGAAGGTCCACAGAACCACAGAACGTCCACTGGCCGTTCACAGAACGTCCACTGGGCGTCCACAGAACGTCCACAGAACCACAGAACGTCCACTGGGCGTCCACGAAACGTCCACAGAACCACAGAACGTCTACTGGGCGTCCACAGAAACTTACAGAGTATCTCGTTTTAAAGGATGACCTCTAGCAACCAATCAGCAGCGAGCAAGAACATGGCGCGTTGGTGTCTCCGCAGACGTTCTACCAGAATCCCACTAAGGTCATCCATCCATCCATTATCCCATCCAGTGGAGAACGTTTCGGGCGTTGGGCAGATACACCCAGGACAGGGCGTCAATCCATCACTGGACACACAATCACTCACAGACACACTCTATAGGGGCAATTTGGAGAACTCAATTGACTTGATCCATGTTTTTTAGAGGAGGAAACCCACGCAGACACGGGGAGAACATGGAAACTCCACCCAGATGGGGATTCGAACCGGGAATCCCTAGTGCCGAGAGGAGAACATGCTAAACCACTAAGCCACCATGCCGCCGCATCCATCCATTATCTTCAGCTTTATCCTCTACTAGGGTCGGGGGGGGGGGGTTTCCTCATGCCCATCAGGGGGAGAACATCTCGGGTGCTGGGCAGATACACCCAGGACAGGGGGGTAATCTATCGCTGGACACACACTCACTCACACAAACACATTGTATATGGGGCAATTTGTACCCGGAGGAAACCCACACGGACACGGGGAGAACATGTAAACTCGCTGAGAGGAGAACCTGCTAAACAACTAAGCCACAGGCGATGGCGTGGTACGGTACCGGTGTAAGGGTGTGATGTCATCGCTCATCGTTATCACACTTACAGTGTTCATCCAATCAGAGATGGGAACTGAGTGTTTGAATTCAGGTTCTCTCCCTTCACACTGCGTCCCCCCCCCCACCCCCCCCCACGTCGTCCTGCTTCTTCGAAAACAAACTTCAGTCAGAGTTCTGCAGTCGTTATCTTATCTGCCGCCAGTCGCCGTCCATTAGAACATCAAACGGTAGGGGGTGGCTGGGGGGGGGAGGGGGCGGTTGGAAAAACCCCAGACGGGGCTGAAAGGCGGAACTCCTCAGATCTTTGTGTTTGCAGAACCGCAGCAGACGTCGCTTCGTCATCCGGCGGATCAGATCTCCGCGCCGCCGCTGAGTGAACTACGCAGTCGGTCACAATTGCACCTTAATACATTTAGCGCCGTCCCGACAGAGGTCCCGCATCCGTCACGCTAAACACCGGCGCGGGAATGCTGGGACCAAAGCCGGAACGTGACCCTGCGCACGGGGCGGGGTGACCCCCGGCGTGAGTTATTACCACTCGCATCGTAACTGCGCCGCCAATGAGCGATTCCCAACGTGATCTCAACCCACAACCGATAAATCAATACCGAGCGTTACGACAGGTGACGGTCCGAGCTCCGGGAGAAGGTCACAGTTAGAACATTACTTATTTTAAAGTGTTGATTTTATTTAAGGGGGCGGCTCTCAGCGCTAGGGATTCCCGGTTCGAATCCCATGTTTCCATGTTCTCCCTGTGTCTGTGTGGCTTTCCTCCAGGTTCTCGGGGTGGGGTGGGGTGGGGTGGGGAGTGTTCCCCATGCCCATCCAGGGGAGAACATTTGGGGCGCTGGGCAGATAGACCCAGGACAGGACGCCAATCTATCACTGGGCACACACTCACTCACTCAGACAGACTATATGGGGCAATTTGGAGAACCCAATTGACCTTGATCCATGTTTTTTGACTGTGGGAGGAAACCGGAGAACCCGGAGGAAACCCACGGGAGAACATGTTAACTACTAAGGCCCCGCCACCCTGGAGAACATGAGGGGGGTCGTCATGTCCATCCAAGGTAGAACCTTTCAGCCAATTCAGCTTGAATCCATGTTTTTGGACTGTGGGAGGAAACCGGAGAACCCGGAGGAAACCCACGGGAGAACATGTTAACCACTAAGGCCCCGCCACCCTGGAGAACATGAGGGGGGTCGTCATGTCCATCCAAGGTAGAACCTTTCAGCCAATTCAGCTTGAATCCATGTTTTTGGACTGTGGGAGGAAACCGGAGAACCCGGAGAAGACCCACGTGGATACGGGGAGGACATGGAAACTGCACCCAGATTTCTAGCACTGAGAGTCGACTGTGATAACTACTACCCCACCATAAAGACCAAGAAATAGATATTCCTAAAGACTTTAAACCAATGTTAAGGAAGCTATTCTAGAATAAGTGGCATGGTTGATGGTTCGGTGAACGGGTGATGCTGTGATACCTCCCCAAATAATATTACAAATCAAGTCTAATTCCATCATCTTTACGATGAAACCCTCTGTAAAGGCTCCGTGATTCAATCCCATCAGCCTCTGTGGTTTATTGGCAGTTTAGTTTATCGGTTCCTGACCTCGTGTCCCTGTTCTGTCGTTTATAGACCGACATAAAAACGCTGAATTTACAAGCCACTACGTCACGAGTTTCATCTTAAAACGGCCGTTTAATCGACTCTGTGTGTTTTGCAATCTTTACTTCCCTCGTTTGACCTCACGCCCTATGTCTTTTTGCTCCAGGTAGCTGCTAAACCACCGGGATAGGCTCTTGAGGTCACTGACAGGCTACTAGGTTGACAGATCTTTGTCTGATCTTCTCTTGTCCAGGTGTGATCCGCGAGAGCTTCCAGACGGGCCGGGATCAGATGGTTCCCATCACGCTGCTGGCAGTGGCCGTGGTCCTGGCCTTCATCACCGGCGCGGTGTTCTCCGGCATCGTGGTCTACTGCGTGTGCGACCACCGGCGGCGCCACCTGGAGCGTTCCACGCGCAAAAAGGCCAAGGAGGCGGTCAACTCCCGGCGCGGTTCCATGAACAGCGTCACGAAGCTGACCGGTCTGTTCGAGACGCAAGTCAAAGACGGCCGTCCGGAGGCCATCCTGGCGCCGCTCATGCACAACGGGAAGACCCTGATCAAAGCCGAGCAGCAGCAGCAGCACCTGGATCTGGTGGCGCTACCCACCCCGGAATCCACCCCCATGCAGCTGCGCCGGAAGCCCAGCCGGTCCAGCCGGGACTGGGAGAGAAACCAGAACCTGATCAACGCCTGCGCCAAGGAGTTGGCGTCCATGGGTTCCCCCAACGTCCTGATCGGTACAGACCTTCCTCTGAGGGCGTCGCCGGGCCACATCCCCAGCGTGGTGGTGCTCCCGTTGCAGCAGCACCAGCAGGTGTACCAGCAGCACCAGCACGAGTACGTCGAGCAGCCGCACCGCGCCGACCTGCCGGACGACCAGGCCGCCACCCTGGAGTACAAAACCCTGAAGAGCCCGTGCCACGGCGGGATGGCGGACGCCGACATGCTTCCGCCACGTGTGCCCCAGCGGGAGGCGTCGCTGGCGGGCGTGGTGCCTCCGGCCGTCCCTCAGATGGGCAAGCGGCTGGATATGTATTGCCGCGGGTACCCCATGAGCTCGAAGAAGCAGCACAACACCAACTCCTCCAACTCCTCCCACTTTTCCAGAAAGCGGAGCTACAGCCGCTCCGAGACGCCGCCGCCGGCCCCTCAGAGGCTCGACTCCATGCACGTGTCATCCTCCTCGGGCCTCTCCCGGCACTCCAGCCTGAGCTCGTACGGCTCCTTGCCCCGGTGCAGCTCCCGTCACCACAGACCCGACGTCCCACCCAAACCCTCGCAACTCGCCCTGTCCGGGAAGGTCAAGTGCAGCGACACGGGCACATAGTCGGCGCCGGGGACGGGGCCCGCAGAGTCTTTGTTGTACAGCTGTGTACATGAAACGCTCACTGTTTTATACGAAAAAACAAAAAGGATGTCTTTTCAGCTACTTGTACATGTTGAACTCGGCCTGTCGGTTCCCCGCACGGCGAAAAATCAAAACACCCGCTACCCAAGGAGACAGGCACCCGGCTTTTCCGACGAGCCACGCCGCCGGCTGGGGGGGGTTTATTTTCTTTTCAGATGACAACGTCGTCAGGCCGGGGACCCGAGAACGTCGCCGCTGATGCTTTGTTTCTTTAACATCCTGCCGAAAGCACATGACGGAGCATGTAGAGGAGCATAATTGTATAGTTCTGAAGCTGGGACGCGACCCACTTCTCTCTCCTTTGTTTTGTTTTTAACAACAAGCGTCACTCAGACGGGGACAGCCGCTGGTTCACGGGGAGGAAAAAAAAACGTGTCAACAACTTTCCGGAATCGTCCGGAACTATTGAGGATATCATCTACTGTACCTGGTGAAGCGTCTAACCCCCCCCTCTGACTCTTGATACTAACAGCGGGTTGTATTTATTTTTTGCCCAAGTGCTTTCGAAGAAAAGCTCCTTCTTTGGGGCTCAGAACGAGACAGAAGAGATGGGTTTCATTTTAAAATAATGATGTGAAATTATTTAAAGTCATTCAACTGGAGCCAGTGGAACTTTGCAAGGAAGGATGATCTAGGTCTGGGGTTGGGCCTGTGGAGGGATGCATGGCCTCTGCCAGAGGAGGCCTGGAGAAAACTCAGAACCAGAAGCACAGCGACCTTCTGACGGACCCTTGTTGCACGGGGAACGGCGTCACGGGGCGACCCTTCTAAACGGAACTCGTGAAAACTGCTCCCTCTTCATGGGCATCTTCACTCAGCACTGTGGATTGTGTCAGCAGCCTCTAGTCTTAAAGGCCATCGCCTCTCTCGAGTGCCAATCTGGGTTTTGTTTTTTTTTTTGCAAGGGACCGAGCCGAGGTCGAACAAAACGGGAGCGGAGGTGAAGCCCCAGACGATCGGCACGGGACGGGACGGGCGGCGGAACCCCGGCGCATGGCGCAGCCTGCTTCGGTCCGACCTTCACACAGACCCTTTTATGAAGGTTCACGTTTGATAGCCTGGTTTTCGTTCCTTCCATGTGTAAATTTGTGCCTTACACCCCCCCCCCCACCCCGAATAGTGACGTTCGTTAGCTGTTAGCCGTTCTCTGGTCGTTCTTATGATCACCTGTTTTCTTTGTTTGCTTTAAAAAAAACAAAAAAAAAACAAAAAGAAAAAAAGAAAAACTACTAAAGAATGTAGGTATTTCTCGTCGTTCGTCTCGGTCGTGTCGGTCAAACCGGACAGAAGGGATTGGACCACGCGACCAGGACGGCGGGTCGGTTCTCGATCGTGCCAATGAGCCGCTTTGCAAACAGCCCTGTTTTTTCGTCGTGCTCTCAATGTCGTCGATGTTTCTTCCCGTGTTCCGTTGGGTTCCTTTGAAGTGCTAATGTTTTTTCGATAGACTGACTCCTTTCCAGAAGGCCTCCTCGGTTTCCGTAGAAACTGTTTCTCATCATCCACACACTGCGCTCGTTTCGTTCAGACCTTCAAACCTCCAAATCCACCCCTCGCTCCCTTTATGAGGTCAGAATACTTGTTTCCACCCTCCACTCGTCATAGCAGTTCTTTCGGGCCACATCCCACTTTTTCATCCGGCCCACCCGCCACATGGTTTGATGCCAATTGGACCGTCCAGGATTTAGACCACTACCACCAGATCATCCACCCATTATCTTATGATTTATCCTCTACTAGGGGGAGGAGGGGGGTTCCCCATGCCCCCATGCCCATCCAGGGGAGAACGTTTTGGGCGCTGGGCAGATAAACCCAGGACAGGACGCCAATCTATCGCTGGGCACACACTCACTCACACAGACACACTCTATATGGGGCAATTTGGAGAACTCAATTAACTTGATCCATGTTTTTGGACTGTGGGAGGAAACTGGAGAACCCAGTGGAAACCCACACGGACACGGGGAGAACATGGAAACTCCACCCAGATTGGCATTGGAACAGGGAATCCCCAGCGCTAAGAGGCAAAAGTGGGCGTGTGTATCTATATATATATATATATATATATATATATATATATATATAAAGACCACATTTGTTTTTGGGGCATTAGGGCCACCTTTGGCCCACATGCAGCTTACCCGTGCATCATCACCCAGATGGGCAAGAGGTTAATCATGTATCGTCATGGATACCACATAGGTCCAAAAAAAGACAGCACAGCACCAACTCCTCCCCATCTCCCCATCAATTTTGGATAGATTCACTCTGTGGTTCTTGTGTACAAGGGGACCAGAAACAGATGGACTACAATCTGTAACTGCTGAACTACAAAGTCCATCTGTAATGGTCCAGTAACCGGGAGGTGTATCTAATAAAGTGGCCGTTATTGGTAAACGTGTAGAAAGTCGAGCCGGGTGGTGGAGTGCAGTGCCGTGAGGGTGTTCGTAAGTGGATGCAGGCTGGCTCCTGTGAAGGCACTACGTTTAGGGAAAAAGATGATGCATCCAAGGGAAAGGAAACTAACATGGAACAATTCGGGGTTTAAAATGTTCTCCTGAAATTGTCTCTTCTAGTCTAATCTCCGTAGCTGGACGAGTTTTTCTACGTTAATGTTGTTATTTTGTCTTCTCTCTGGACTTTTAACAAGCACCTCATGGATGTGAAGTAGGATGGAGACCCGGGCCGCGTCCCAAAATCGACTAATGAACTGGATCTAGTTTCCATCTCGAATGGCAAAGCAGCTGGATGTTTAAGTTGTAGCCATGTGACCTCTGACGCATCACATCCACCAGATTACAACCCATTCCCCATTTACCGTCAGCTCCAGTGGAATTAGGGGATGGCACATGGATGTGTGCTTTACTATAGGGTCCAATTTAGGTGCCCACTGCTTAATCAGACAGTCTGATTACAATCACTGGTGAAGGGTGTTGAGCTGTCAATCTGAAGGTTGGGGGTTCAATCCCCATTTTTACCAAATGAGCCAATGTGGGCCCTTTCGCAAGGCCCCCAACCCTCGTTACTTCACAGGTTCTGTGTCATTTACATATGTAGATTACATTTGGTCATTTAGCCCACAATTAAATCCATTCCAACTTGGTTGGGGTCCGAACGCAGGGTTGGTACATTACTTTGGAGCAATGAGGGTTGAGGGTCACGCTCAAGGACCCACATTGGTAACTTCAGTGGGAATGGGATTTGAACCCACAACCTTTTGATTGATAGCCCAACACACTAACCGCTGAGCTACCACCCCCTGCATCATCTGACCTTCTGCTCTGAGCCCCAATCATCAAGTTGGGATCCATGTTACGTCTTTAGGTCCAAGGTGGCATGTGATTTGGGACACAGCCCCTCTTTCTATCGGTTCTTGGTTTGTATGACATGAACTAACATGTACATAGATGCTTGTAGGGTCAGGACTGAATGGGCTGGATCTGATAGTGAAGAACCCCCCCCCTCACTCCACCCAACCCCCCACCCCCACAGTCACTCACAGCTTTGTACTGCATCTTGGCCCACAGTTTCGATGGCGTCTGTGCACCGTGGGCCCCGTTGGTGTGCCTTTCTGTTTTGTTTTTTTTTTGTTTTTTTTCTTACCCATTCGCTTTACACGTCTTAGAGGCGAACTGAGCTGGACATTCCAAAATCCTGTGCCGTCTGTACGTGTGTGAGATATTGTTCCGTCACCGGGGTGCTTTTACCGCCCTCCTTAACATCTGATTTGCGAGTAAGTGTATAATGTAAAGACCTTCTGTTTAATAAATGACAAAGTGTAATAAAAGTCCAGTCCGTGATCCGATCCGTGCTTTTCCTATACCCACGGGACAGTGAAGACTGGGTGTGTACACACCTTTCTGGCCTGGGATCTATTTTTTTCCCAGTGGACAGGTCATGGTGATCTACCTGTTTACACTCATCATGTTAGTTTTGGGAAATCAGCAGGTGGGGAGCCTTGAGGACAGCACCCAAGGAGCAATTGAGGGTCAGGTGCTTTGCCCAAGAGCACTCCAGCCAGAGTACTTGGTGGGACCGGGCATCGAACCCGGAGACCTTCAGGTCACAAGGCTGGCTCCTTAACCACAAACCCATGACTGTCCTTATTAAACACATTCCACCAAATAACATGAAAAGAACTTCATTCATCCATCCATGATCTCCAGCTTTATCCTCTATTAGGGTCACGGGGGGGGGAGGTTCCCCATGCCCATCCAGGGGAGAACGTTTCGGGCGCTGGGCAGATAAACCCTGGACAGGACGCCAATCTATCACTGGGCACACACTCACTCACACAGCCATGACACACGTTTCCCTTAAATGGCAAACCCCACCCCCCCACACACACTCGAATGAGCAAACACACACAGCACACAACACAAATGTACAACAATCCCTGTGACCCATATTCACCAAAACACAACATGAACGTTAAGTACTCTACAAAACATAGAACCTGGCTGCAAGGTATACTTAGAAGTGGTAATAATAATTCATTCATTCATTATCTCCCGCTTCATCCTCTATTAGGGTTGCGGGGGGGGGGGTCCCCATGCCCATCCAGGGGAGAACGTCTCGGGCGCTGGGCAGATAGACCCAGGACAGGGCGCCAATCCATCGCTGGGCACACACTCACTCACACAGACACACTCTATATGGGGCAATTTTGAGAATTCAATTGACTTCATCTATGTTTTTGGACTGTGGGAGGAAACCGGAGAACCCGGAGGAAACCCACGCGAACACGGGGAGAACATGGAAACTCCACCCAGATGGGGATTCGAACCGGGAATCCCTAGTGCTGAGAGGAGAACGTGCTAAACCACTAAGCCACTGTGCCGCCCGGTAATAATAATAATAATAATAATAATAATAATAATAATAAAATAATAATGATAATAATAATAATAATAATAATTTTAGGCGGCATGGTGGCTTAGCATGTTCTCCTCTCAGCATTAGGGATTCCCGGTTTGAATCCCTATCTGAGTTTCCATGTTCTCCCCGTGTCTGCGTGGGTTTCCTCCGGGTTCTCCGGTTTCTTCCCACAGTCCAAAAACAAGAAACAAGTCAATTGAGTTCTCCAAATTGCCCCATATACAGTGTGTGTGTGAGTGAGTGTGTGTCCAGTGATAGATTGGTGCCCTGTCCTGGGTGTATCTGCCCAGCGCCTGAAATGTTCTCCCCTGGATGGGCATGGGAAACCCCACCGCGACCCTAATAGAGGATAAAGCGGAAGATGATGGATGAATGAATGAATGAATGAATGAATGAATAATAATAATAATAATAATAATAATAATAATAATAATAATAATAATAATAATAATAATAATAATAATAATAATAATTGGTGGTCGTTAACAGTACGCCAGTCGATTCCATTCACCCGCTCGTCTTTAGAAACTGTTTGAATGCGACATACATTTAAATCAGATGGGATGGAGGCACAGGGGCGTGGCTGTTACCAAGCAATACGCAAGTAATTTATTTATATAGCGCTTTTTACAATAGTACATTCCATGTTCTCCCCGTGTCCGTGTGGGTTTCCTCCGGGTTCTCTAGTTTCCTCCCACAGTCCAAAAACATGCATCAAGGTCAACTGTATTCTCCAAATTGCCCCATATAGAGTGTGAGTGTGTCCAGCGATAAATTGGCGTCCTGTCCTGGGTGTATCTGCCCAGCGTCTCCAATCCCCCCCCCCACCCCCACGACCCTAGTTGAGGATAAAGCGGAAGATAATGGATGGATGAACAATAGTAAATTGTCACAAAGCAGCTTTACAATGTTATAAGCCTTTGAATTCCCAAAGACGTATGTAGCACGCCTCATGTAGAGATGGCCACGCCCATCGGGAGAGGTATATGCACACGCCGCGTTGCTATTTACACAACGCATGACAAATGCAAAGGAAAAAGTGTAATAAGAGTCCTGTCCGTGATCCGATCCGGGCTTTCGGGGTCCGAAACCTGACGGCGGTTCTGTGATGTCATCATACGGCACTGACCGTCAGGCCCGAACGTGATGCTTAACAGACATCGAGGACTCGGGACTCACCTTACGACGTTAGCACCTCGTCTGACGCCTCACTTTAGGCTCTGCAGCGAGGCTCCAGACTGATCCTTATCTTCCGGCTCATTCATGGTGGAACATCAAACAATACTCGGATGAACGTGGCGCAGCCGGATTGGGGTGGGGGGGGAGTTCAGGTGGAGATGCGATCAGCTCCCGTCTGTTATCAGCGCTGCGAGGTCCTGCCAAGACAAGCAGTTAGCAGTGGTTTACACGGCCCTCATAACGCCCAGACCGTCAGCGCCGGTTCTTTCAAGGTGTTGGATTCTTATCAAACAACATCGGTTCATTGGTTCCTCGACCGGCACGTCCCGCAGACTGCAAGATCCTGTTACACAGACCTGCCGATTTACATCATTTAGCTCGATGACCAAAGAATAATACGGCAATCGTCAACACGCAGCTTAAATTCGTAATCGTAAGGACGGGAGAAGAACGCCTTGCACGGCTCAAAATGCGCAAAAGATGTTCCATCCATCCATTATCTACCACTTTATCTACTATTAGGGTTGTGGGGGGGTTCCCCATGCCCATCCAGGGGAGAACGTTTCGGGAGCTGGGCAGATACATCCAGGACAGGACGCCAATCTATCTCTGGACACACACTTACTCACACACACATATAGAGTATGGGGCAATTTGGAGAATTCAATTGACCTTGATCCATGTTTTTCGGACCGTGGGAAGAAACCGGAGAACCCAGAGGAAACCCACGCGGACATGGGGAGAACATGGAAACTCCACCCAGATTGGGATTCAAACCGGGAATCCTTAGTGCTGAGAGTAGAACATGTTAAAGCCACCGTGCTGCCACCTTAAAGGACGCATCATTCATTCATTATCTTCATTATCTTCTGCTTTATCCTCTATTAGGGTCGCGGTGGGGTTCCCCATGCCCATCCAGGGGAGAACGTTTTGGGCGCTGGGCAGATACACCCAGGACAGGACGCCAATCTATCACTGGACACACACACTCACTCACCCACACACTTTATATGGGGCAATTTGGAGAACTCACTTGACCTTCATCCATGTTTTTGGACTGTGGGAGGAAACCAGAGAACCCGGAGGAAACCCATGCAGACACGGGGAGAACATGGAAACTTCACCCAGATTGGGATTCAAACCAGGAATCCTTAGTGCTGAGAGGAGAACATGCTAAAGCCACCATGCCGCCACCTCCGTATCAGACCTTGTAATTCTTCATTGTTGCGTTTTGGGGCAAAACATACAGTAAACCAATCAGCGTGTTCCTTGTGGTTCTTCTTAAGAGCTGAGTGGTGCTCTGACTTCGGCGGGTTGCTATTTGAGCGGTGCGGCTACCTGGACTCAATGCGCCGTTCTACGAGGTTCTCCATGTAACTGTGAGACTATGGATCTGCAGACAGATTCAACAGCCAGATAGCAACTAGTGTCTGACTGCAGACATTTAAAGAGCTTGTTTTCAGTGGGCGGAGCATATGGATTTTCCATCACCAAGATAGCAATACGTAAGTAATTTATTTATAGAGCGCTTTTTAATCTAGTACATCGTCAAAAAGCAGCTTTACAGCGTTAGAAACCTTTAAAAACCCAAAGAGCAAGACGAATATAATATAACACGCCAGAACTGTACCTGAACGCGCCTCGTAGAGACGGCCACGCCCATCGGGGGGAGATGTATTCACACACCGCGTTGCTATTTACACAACGCAGGCGAAAGGCAGGAAAATGGAGCGTTGGCGAGGTGCGAGATAGGAATAAAGTATTAAAGGTGTTAAAATAGTCATTTCATAGGACAACATCGAAGCCGCTGCACTGGGGGCAGGTTAGCTCAGTGGTCAGGGTGTTGGGCTATCAATCTGAAGGTTGGGGGTTCAAATCCCAGGTCCACTGAAGTTACCAGTGTGGGTCCTTGAGCAAGACCCTTAACCCTCATTGCTGCAGGGATGTTGTGATGAACCCTGTGCTCACCTTGTAAGTCGCTTTGGATAAAAGCGTCCAATAAATGACCCAATTTATTTTTATATTAGCATTAACATCACTTACAGGGGGGCAACTACGAAGTCAGCCCACTGCCGTCTGTTGATCTTGTTATGAGACGTAACATCACTGTGTATGTTCCCCAGAACAAAGATCTCACAGTTAATTCAGACGGAGAACCGTAAACCAGCCGAGCCGACACTCTGCACCGTGTGGATCTGAGACATATTAAGGTGGTGTGTGTGTGTGGGGGGGGGGATTTCTGTTTATATAATTTGCATTCGCATCATTACTACGTGGGTTCTTTACCACTTTTGCAATTGCTTCGGTTCCTTTCATCTTTAAAAAAAGGCTCAGTTCCGTAATCCCTCAGTCTTATCCCGGTTGCATCTGATAGACGCCAGCGAGGGGCAATTACGATCTTTGTGCAGCTTATCTGTTTTTCTATTCGGGCGCACGGCTTCGTTTCCCTGAGACGAGTCGCACGGCGTGGAAATGCGGTGAAGGTGAGTTTTTTCTGAATGTGAGATAATGAAAGCCTTTCACTCCTGAAGAGAAAATTAAAAAAAAAAAACCTGAAAGAAACGATTCACCTTTAAAATCCTGAATTAAAAAAATAATAATAAAAATAACAAGCAAAATAAATTTTTTAAAATAAAGAATACAAACACTGAACCTTCATCATGTTGAATACACACATTATATACACACACAAAAACACACATGCATATATATATATATATATATTACATTTACATTTGGTCATTTAGCAGAAGCTTTTATCCAAAGCGACTTACAAGGTGAGCACAGGGTTCATCACAACATCCCTGCAGCAATGAGGGTTAAAGGTCTTGCTCAAGGACCCACACTGGTAACTTCAGTGGACCTGGGATTTGAACCCCCAACCTTCAGATTGATAGCCCAACGCCCTGACCACTGAACTACCGTGCCCATATATATATCTATCTATATATATATATATATATATTATATACTCACACACACATTATATACACATGCATAAACACACACACACACATATATATATACACACACACAAATATATACATGTTGTCCAATTATATCATATACACATACACACACACACACGTGCACACACACAAATACATGTTGTTGTCTAATTATATAATATATACACACACACACATGTTATATATACACATAAACACACGTGTGCACACACACACACACACAAATACATGTTGTCCAATTATATAAAATATACACACACACACACACACACACGTTATATATACACATATATACACACACACACATGTGCACACACACAAATACATGTTGTTGTCCAATTATATAATATATACACACACACACGTTATATATACACATAAACACACATGTGTGCACACACACACACACACACAAATACATGTTGTTGTCCAATTATATAAAATATACACACACACACACACGTTATATATACACATATACACACACACGTGTGTGCACACACACACACAAATACATGTTGTTGTCCAATTATACACACACATACACACACACACACACGTTACTTATATATACAAACACACACACACACACACACACACACACACACACACACAAAATAGAGCCCTGGTGCTTAGTTGTTTTAAATGAACGCACTGTTGCTCCAACAGAAACTCACTGTTTTAATCTGACTCTGCGCTGAACTGATCTGCAGTCAGGTGATAAAGCAGCATCTTTTTATTATGGCATTGTTTTCTTTTCGCAATAAAGACAGGACCACCAGCACGGTGTGAAATCCCCGGCCTGCCGCCGAGGGGAACATAAAGAACATCAGTGTAACCTGCGGATCGGATGGCGGCGGTGCGGGGGAGCTCAGGCATGGCTGCGGCATTGTCTGGGCTTGTAAGGATTTAAAAGGACTCGACACCCCGGAGAACAGCAGTCAGAGCGCAGGTGAGGTTCTGGATACGCCTCTCTGAACGCCGAGTAGAAAACCGATACGCATGGCGGCGGCGGGCAGGACTTCTCTCAGCACCTGACAGCAATAACAAGAGTCTGCCGGGGAACGGCCGCCTGCCAGCAGCTGAACTTATTCGTTTTAAATGTTAGGAAATGGTTTCCTTAAGGTTTGTGGAACCTATGAGAACATCACTTGGACAAAGTCACTGAAAATGTCAACTATCGAGAACCAAACTGCATCAGGAACCTTATTCAAACCTCAATGACCCTGGAGATGCCGTCATTGCAAATTCTTTAGATCTGTGTGCAATCTCGGTGCAGCCAGTGATCCCCATGATGGAAAGGCGTTACCATGACGACGGGACTCCCCCGGTGCTGGGGGACTGCTGCTGGACACTAATTTGAGATGATGCAGTAGAACATTTGTAGCTCAGTTGAACTACATTAGAACATTGATGGCTGGGGTCCCCCTGGCAAACCCCCCCAACCCACCCCAGAGCAATGAGGGTCAAGAACCTTGCTCAAGGGCCCACGTAGACTCATACTAATGTCAAGAGGGAGATCTGAAGGTTATCATCAGTCACAATCTCTTGGTTCTCTAAAGTTCAGGAACTATATTCGTGTTCAGCTTCCGCTCAATAATTTTTAATAAATATGCTCGTGATGGGATGTGGACGAAGAACCATGCATTATTTAAAGAGGAGGACATCATCATCATCATCATCATCATCATCATCATCATGGGAGGTGGGGGTGCAGAGCTGTGCAGGACCATTTTTTACGACAATTTCACCGCTGCTAGATCACCACGGCAACCGCAATTACAGAACAGAACCTGGATTTCTGTTGGACCAGCGGCGCTGCAGTCTTGCCGGACGACCTCACGGAACATCTGGACACCTGACACTGCACAATCTGTCCATGGGTGTCCTGCACTGTTGATGTTGTCCCCCCCCCAACCCACTCCCACTCAAGGAGGAGGAGTCCCCCACTGAGCCTCGGTCCTCACAAGGTTTCTTCCATAAAAAAACAACATAACGGAGTTTTTTTCTTGCCACCGTCACTTCCCGCTTGCTTATTAGTGGTGAACTGGAACATGGGCGGCATGGTAGCTTAGTGTTTAGCATGTTCTCCTCTCTTGGGATTCCCGGTTCGAATCCCAATCTGGGTGGAGTTTCCATGTTCTCCCTGTGTCCACGTGGGTTTCCTCCAGGTTCTCCCGTTTCCTCCCACAGTCCAAAAACATGGATCAAGTCAATTGAGTTCTCCAAATTGCCCCATATAGAGTGTGTGTGTGAGTGAGTGTGTGTCCGGTGATAGATTGGCGTCCTGACCTGGGTGTATCTGCACAGCGCCCGAAACGTTCTCCCCTGGATGGGCATGAAGACCCACCCCATGACCCTAGTAGAGGATAAAGTTGGATGGATGGATGGAATGTGAACCAGACGTCCAACACCAAACGGTCTTTAAAATAAATTGACCGAGATCTTTACAGTCACACTCCAAAATGTTTTGAAAAGAGACTGAAAGCTGGAACCTTGGGATATTATCTGTAGGTGTCCCAATACTTTTGGTACCAATACTCCATATAGCGTTGGTTTCATGGATTTTCCGACGTCCTGCTCTGCACCTCCTGTCCTCGAGGTCTGGTTTCATCTCCAGGGAAACAATAAGGGGAGGGGGAAAAAGACTCCTTGGTCGTCGGCTTGCTTCTGGACCACACTTCCCCTCCCCCGGCGACGGGCTTCTCCCCATCATCTGTTCTACCCCATGTTCTCATGATGAAGTTATAAATCTTCTCCCCCTCCCAGTGACCAGGTGCACCGGACTGCACACAGAACCATGCAGGTTTTGTTTGCTGACCCGCTTTCTGCTTGTTTTTCCGTAACGGCGTGACCCATTTTACTGCAGAATGAAACGACGACGGGACTCGGCCAATCCGTCCATCTCCTCCACATCCCTCACATCCCTCTCTCTGAAATAAGCTGGACCCAGGTGGCTGCCGAGAGTTGGCCTCTGCTAAATGACAATTTGGATGCGGTGATGAAGGTCAGCTACCGGAGCCCGGCTGCCGGCGTCCAGCTGATTGATTCGTGTCTGGATGAGAATTACTCTGGCTCCTCGTGGCTCAGCGCATCGGCGTAATGACGCGAGAGTCCGGTCCTATTCAAAGCCTGATGTATATTCATACCCCGGCTTTTCATCCTGAGCGTTTACATTCGGATGATGCGTTTGGTTTAACCCCCTTAATGACCGAGGTCAAGACTCCAGACACATTAATCCACTCATCAATCATCTTTGGCATTTAGCATCGGATATCTCCAGAGACCTGAGCCGGACCCGGGAGGAGGCTGAGGGGGGCGTGGCTGATGGTAACGAGGAGCAGGGGCTCGTCGGCGCGGCTCAGTCGTGCGTCTAACGGGACATCGGACATATTTAGCGTCGCTGACACATAAGGGGCCACGTGAATTTTCAATTTTATTGTATCTTAACATCTTCAGACTTTCAGGTGGCCGTCAGAGTGGAAAGGAACACGAGTCACAAATCAACATATAATTAAATTAATATTAATAATCCTTTCATTCATTATCTTCTGCCTTACCCTATATTAGGGTCGCGGGGAGGTTCCCCATGCCCATCCAGGTGAGAACGTCTCGGGCGCTGGGCAGATACACCCAGGACAGGACGCCAATCTATCACTGGACACACACTCACTCTCACACACACTCTCTATATGGGGCAATTTGGAGATTTCAATTGACCTTGATTCATGTTTTTGGACCTGTGATCCATGTTTTGGACTTTTTGAAACCGGAGAACCCGGAGGAAACCCACGCAGACACGGGGAGAACATGGAAACTCCACCCAGATGGGGATTCGAACCGGGAATCCCTAGCGCCAAGAGAAGAACATGCTAAACCACTAAACCACCGTGCCGCCGGATGGAAATATAATGTGTATAAATATAATATTAATATTATTATTAATAAAAATGTATAGTTTTTGTATTAATCAGACTGTACACAGCCCCGAGGTGAACTGGCAACCCAGACAGGCTGGTTTGGGCCTATTACACAGTGAGGAGGATGAGCTCCAGCGCTCTCTCTCTCTCACACACACACACACACACACACACACACACACACACACACACACACACCCATAATTAAGATTAATGGCAAAGAACATAAATGGATGATTAATGGAAAATCACTTGATGTACACACTGTTAATATTGGTATATAATGGGGTAATAAAGGAAGGGTATGTAAAGGGAGGGTTACCCCCTCCTGCCCCCCAACCCCACTCCAAACACACACACATACACATCAGCTATAAAATACTGGCTTAAATACAACTATTTGCATTCACACTGCATTTAAATACCCCCCTCCCCACCTTACATACAGAGTGGGACCTCTGTAATGCAGGTCCATACTGCCCCCACACCCTCCATCTTATTGCCAGTACCGGGTTCTATCCCCACCTTCAGAACGCCCCAAATACCCCATAGCATAGATCCCACACAGTGCGGGCTGGCCTCCTCTGAGGTTCCACACTGACCTGATGACATCACAAAGCCGCTGCAGATTGTCCCGGTTGCACCGCCGTCCCGGAGGGGCTGTGTCGGATTGAGGTCCGGTGACGGTGGAGTCCATTAGAGTCGAGAGAACTCGCCGTCATGTTTCAGAGAGCAGGTGGAGACGATCGGAGCCGCGTGTCGTGACTCAGGTGGAGGAGCGGGCTGCACTGTGGTTATAAAAAGCACAGGGTCAGGGTCAGAAGCAGGGTGCGGCGGGCTGTGGGGTCCAAACGATGCTCAGTGGGTGTGGTGCCCAAAGTGTGGCAGAAAAATATACCCCCACAATAAACACCCCTCACCCCAAGAGTGACAACCGCTGTGTACCATTATACACTCATTACACTGAAGGGTTCTGAGGCTTAGAACTGAACATATACAAAACACACACACACACACACACACATATATATATATATATATAAATAATACAATAAATATAATACATACAGGGGCGGCACGGTGGCTTAGTGGTTTAGCACATTCGCCTCTCAGTGCTAAGGATTCCCCGTTCAAATCCCCATCTGGATGGAGTTTCCATGTTCTCCCTGTGTCTGCGTGGGTTTCCTCCGGGTTCTCCGGTTTCCTCCCACAGTCCAAAAACATGGATCAAGTTAATTGAATTCTCAAAATTGCCCCATATAGAGTGTGTCTGTGTGAGTGGGTGTGTGTCCAGCGATGGATTGGCGCCCTGTCCTGAGTGTATCTGCCCAGCGCCCGAGACGTTCTCCCCTGGATGGGCATGGGGAACCCCACCGCGACCCTAATAGAGGATAAGCGGGAGATAATGAATGAATAATACATACACATTATATATTACTATATAAGTGTAAATATACATACATACACACAGAAACATGTATGCAATTTGTGTGTGTGTGTGTGTGTGTGTATATATATATATATATATATATATATATATATATATATATATATATATATATATATATATATACACACACACACACACACACACACATATATCATTCACAGAGTGAGAGAGAGCGAGAGACTGTCAGAGTGTATATGGATTATAATGTTGTGTCCCTGCAGTCACGATTAAACCTCAAAGAACACGACTGGTTCTGTTCCCAGCTGCAGTTTCATCTTTTATAAATGACGGGGGGAGGTGAAGCCGTCCCGGGGGTCGTCCCCCAGCTGTGCTCCAGCGTCGCCACCATTTGCATTCCATCCCCACCCACTTTTTTTAATCGCACTGACAAGTGGTGCAAGCGGGGACGTTTCGCCTGGCCACTGGCACACACACACACACACACACACACACACACACACACTTCACCAAGCCTTAATTTTGACTTTTTAATTACACACACTGCCATGTTCCACTTTATTAAGCGGTGCACCTCATTTCCATTGGACCGGGCTGTGTTCCTAAAGGACTCCACTCTCTCACACGTGTCCCTTAAAGCGTCTCCGTTACGATGGAGCCGCTCTCCAGGCGTCCTGAGGTCTAATGAAGCCTCCTGTTTCAACGCACTGATCCAGCCGTAATCAGAAGGAGCCAGTGCAAAGGTAATAACACGAGGTCGGTTCTAAAGCCGATCCGGGCCGAGGGAACGGAATGACTCGACCTGCGCGGACGGGGTCGCGGGTCCCCGTGAGCCGAGCGGGGCTCCTGGATTCTGCAAACGGAGCCATAAAGGGAACTACAGCTGAGTAAATGAAAACAACTGCAGCTTCTGCATTAATAATAGATGACCTGGCAACTCGTTCTTATCCGGTGCTCTCTTTATGAGTCTCGGGTCTCCATCATATTAAAGACAAACCAGTTAAACCCTCAGTAAACAGCACCACTCCATTCAGTCAGCCGTCTTAACTAGTCCTGTGTGTTGGGTTATTGTTGAGTGGACGCAGGTAGGTGTCTGACGTGGACCGCCGTGGGTTCTCCAGCGTTCCGACTGACAGACGAGCGTTCATTATTGATTCTGAGCACCGCAGGACTCGGTGGAGATGAAAGGATTCAGACGCGTTGTTTTGTTTTAAAGGCCGGGCGTGTAAATTATTCACACACTACACAACATGTGTAACGGTGTACGGAAAGCCCTCAGCTCCTCACCCTCACATCAGCACCGTTCACACCCCACACTGAACTCACACCCCGAGTGTGGAACCATCATCTACAGAACGTCAGGAACAAACGTCTCACAGAAGGTTTCATCTGGAACCTTAAGATGTTTTCATCACGATCAGCGTTTTCATTTATTTAAGTTCAATTAGTTGAGATCTGCGGCACGGTGGCTTAGTGGTTAGCACGTTCGCCTCTCAGCGCTAGGGATTCCAGGTTCGAATCCCCATCTGGGTGGAGTTTCCATGTTCTCCCTGTGTCTGCGTGGGTTTTCTCCGGGTTCTCCGGTTTCCTCCCACAGTCCAAAAACATGGAACAAGTTAATTGAATTCTCCAAATTGCCCCCTATAGAGTGTGTCTGTGTGAGTGAGTGTGTGCCCAGCGATGGATTGGCGCCCTGTCCTGGGTCTATCTGCCCAGCGCCCGAGACGTTCTCCCCTGGATGGGCATGGGGAACCCCACCGCGACCCTAATAGAGGATAAGCGGGAGATAAT
>JAFMOD010000508.1:142113-163301 GCA_019802435.1 Corydoras maculifer
CACAAACACAAATATAACACACACACAAAACACACAAATAAAACACACACAAACAAATATAACACACACACACAAACACAAATATAACACACACACAAAACACACAAATAAAACACACACAAACAAATATAACACACACACAAACACAAATATAACACACACACACAAATAAAACACAAAAAAACACAAACACACAAACATAACACACACACACAAAATAACACAAACATAACACACACACAAACAACTCAAACACACACACACACACACACACACACAAAATAACACACACACACACACAAACAACTCAAACACACACACACACAAAATAACACAAACACAACACACACACGAACATCACACACACACACACACACACACACACACACACACACACACACACACACACACACACACAAAAAAAAAAACATAACACACAAACAAAAAAAAAACACAAAAATTTTATTATCATTAATATCACATGTGGTACATGAGACAAGAACGAAACATAACACACACACACCACACAAACATTACACACACACGCACAAACATAACACACACATACATAACACACACACAACACATAAAAACACTAACGCTTACACAAAAAATGCACACACACAAAAATACCTACACACACACAAAACACATGCACACAAACACACGCACACACACACACGCACACACACACGGCCAATATATTTTAAATAGAGAGATTTTAGTCGTCTATATCTCTGCAGTAGTACAGGTACTATAATTAGAACATGTCTAACACCGTTTTTATAAACAGTGAAACTTTAGGCAACATTTCAATCAGAAACGAAATATCCAGAGTTTGGGGTGAAAGGTCATAAGATCGGATTTGTACAAGTTTTATAATTAGATCATGTAGACAAGGCATTTTAAATGGGGATGCATTTTAGATCCCCGTCTCTCTGCTGCAGAACCTTCCAAGCTGCCACACATTAACTTAAGTACAGGGAGACGAAGCCTCTCGTTTGGGGGCTGCGATTAGAAAAGCTCATTTGTCCTCTGGCATAAATTACAATGGGATTTCCATCGCAATTTATTATGAAGGAAAGTCGGCGGATTAAAAGCTCCGGCAGAATTCAGCGTGAACGCAGAGGCGGAAGCTTATCATCAGCAACGCAATCAAAGACTTAAGGTAGAATATCGACCGCGTTGAGCATCAGTCCCGGGGATTTGGGGTTAAACTTACAAAAGAAAACGACTCTCTTTTGATGCATCGTGATCCCCCACGCGGCCCGGACACGTCGACGTGCGTGGGCCGAACGCATCGGACCTGCAGACACAGCGCTGATGTCATCACGCCGCGTAATGAGGCTTGAAAAGAAACGAACAACCCGATCCATTTCTACTGAGGGGTCCATCGCTTGGTCATCAGCAGCAGGGGAACCGGACGATTAGGGGTGCGAATCTCTCTGTGTGTGGCCAATCGATTCGATTCCGATTCAGAATCGATTTTTTCGGTTCAAATGCTCTTTAAATTTTGTTTAAATGATCTGATTGACAAGATGCAACACCAATGTAAACCCATCCATCCATTATCTCCCGCTTTATCCTCTATTAGGGTCGCAGGTGGGGTTCCCCATGCCCATCCAGGGGAGAACGTTTCGGGCGCTGGGCAGATACATCCAGGACAGGACGCCAATCTATCACTGGACACACACTCACTCACACACACACACTCTATGTGGGGCAATTTGGAGAACTCCATTGACTTGATCCAAGTTTTTGGACTGTGGGAGGAAACCGGAGAACCCGGAGGAAACCCACGCGCCACCATGCCGCCACAATGTAAACCAATAGAACATTTATTTAAAACAATACTTTTAGGGGCGGCACAGTGGCTTAGTGGTTTAGCATGTTCTCCTCTCAGCGCTAGGGATTCCCGGTTCGAATCCCCATCTGGGTGGAGTTTCCATGTTCTCCCCATGTCTGCGTGGGTTTCCTCCGGGTTCTCCGGTTTCCTCCCACAGTCCCAAAACATGGATCAAGTCAATTGAGTTCTCCAAATTGCCCCATATAGAGTGTGTCTGTGTGAGTGAGTGTGTGCCCAGCGATAGATTGGCGCCATGTCCTGGGTGTATCTGTCCAGCGCCCGAGACGTTCTCCCCTGGATGGACATGGGGAACCTCACCGCAACCCTAATAGAGGATAAAGCGGAAGATAATGGATGAGTGAATGAATACTTTTCGGTTCCTTACTGTATCAAATCTCTGTGCATCATTTTATATTCAAATAAAATCAGGATTGCGCTAAATTAAAATGGAGGCTGGACAGGGTTCTTTACATTGCGTCAGCATTTGCATTTAAAACTGCTGAATTTTTTTTAAACCAACCCCCTCAGAATGGACGACTCACCTTTTTAGGGGCGAATATGCTCTGTTTGATCCTCTCCACCACTTCAGGACCGCTTCTCGCCCAGGACTGACAGAACACGTCTGCCGCTTCCGGTGCGACCCGGAGGTTCAGAAGCTGCTGCGTCAGGGCGGCGGGTTTGATGCCGTGATAAACCGCCTGAACGGAATTAAGAGACACGAGAGATTTACTTCAGACACACGAAGAAACGTGTGTATTATTAACGACAAGCTCTCCATGCAGCGGTTTGAACGTCTGAATTCAACTCTGAGACTCGGGTTCGAGTTTTAGGAGGGAAACTGTGGTGGATACGCGGCAAAGAGGAAACAATAAACACCCTGAACATCCTGTTTAATCCTCATCACCGTGAAAGAACATGTGATTTAGAACCTCCATCCATCCGTTATCTGCCGCTTTATCATCTATTAGGGTCGCGGGGGGCGGTTCCTCAAGCCCATCCAGGGGAGAATGTTTCGGGCGCTGGGCAGATACACCCAGGACAGGACGACAATCTATCGCTGGACACACACTCACTCAGACAGACACACACACACACTATATGGGGCAATTTGGAGAATTCAATTGCCCTTGATCCATGCTTTTGGACTGTGGGAGGAAACCGGAGAACCCGGAGGAAACCCACGCAGACACGGGGGGAAAATGGAAACTCCACCCAGATGGGGATTCCAACCGGGAACCCCTAGTGCTGAGAGGAGAACATGCTAAACCACTAAGCCACCGTGCCACCCAAACATGGTTCCATCCATCCATCATCTTCCGCTTTATCCTCTACTAGGCTCATGGTGGGAGGGGGGGTTGAGCTCCCCATGCCCATCCAGGGAAGAAGGTTTCGGGCGCTGGGCAGATACATCCAGGACAGGACGCCAATCTATCACTGGACACACACTCACTCAGACAGACACACACACACGCTATACGGGGCAATTTGGAGACTGCAATTGCCCTTGATCCATGCTTTTGGACTGTGGGAGGAAACCGGAGAACCCGAAGGAAACCCATGCAGACACGGGGAGAACATGGAAACTCCACCCAGATAGGGATTCGAACCGGGAACCCCTAGTGCTGAGAAGAGAACATGCCAACCACTAAGCCACCATGCTGCTCTGATTTATTTATATATATATATATATATATAAATAAAGGCATATTGACAAAGATGTCTTACAGACAGACAGATAGGGCAAGACAAAAAAGATAGATGCAAAAGGCACTCCAGTCAGGGGTCGCTCTGTTCGGGGGCCGCTCTGTTCGGGGTACTGGATCTTGCACTAACCTGCTCTAATAAGAAGGACGTCGTCTCCAGCACCAGATTCAGGGCTTGTTTCTCTAAACCCAAAGCCGTTTGCAATTTCTGCTCTTCATCTTCACTGAAGGATCGTTCACCCTGAAACAGAGCGCACCACAGCGGGGTTCACCACCACCCATCTCACCGTTTACATTCTGAAACAGAGCGCACCACAGCGGGGTTCACCACCACCCATCTCACCGTTTACATTCTGAAACAGAGCGCACCACAGCGGGGTTCACCACCACCCATCTCACCGTTTACATTCTGAAACAGAGCGCACCACAGCGGGGTTCACCACCACCCATCTCACCGTTTACATTCTGTAATTAAAGCTTCACTCAAAACTGTCCTTAAAAAAAGTTCTGTGTGGAATTTAGATTTTTCAGCTGAATCCACCATCAGACGGCTGAATTTAGGCAGGGATGATTGCAGCATCTCACCAGCAGACCATTCTCTTGTAATGGACTGCCAATGTGTTTTTAATTGTTGATTGAGCTATAATCCCTAATGAACTATATAAATAGAGCTTCTGCGCTGCATTACAGTCATTATTCAACTCATCATCTTTCACTGACTTCATCCGAGCCCAGTCAAAACAGAGGTGGGGGTCCGGACCCCGGGGGGTCTTTTATCAGAGGAAAAGAGGAAATGGGAAGGAAATGGGCTTTAATCATGTTTCTGTGATGATGGGTCCTGGAGGGCAGAAATGCTCAGAGACAATGCCGGATCTTTCTACCGGAGCCAGCAGGGTCTGATTAGTTTAAAAGAGGGAGATCAGGCAGCAGATGGACTAACGGCATGTCGACTGATGTCATCCACCTGAGCATCGATTTCTCAGTTATTAAATACAGACCGCTGCCAAATGTCCATACAATCAAGCACCTAGACATCCATTTAGGACATCTGTATGCTTCCAACAGTTTGGGGAAGAGCCTCTTTTGTTCCAGGTTTATGCCTCACCGCACAATTAAGGTCTACATTTAAATTTACATTTACATTTATTCGTTTAGCAGACGCTTTTATCCAAAGCGACTTACAAATGAGAACATCACAAGTCAGTTGATTTGAAGAAATCCAGCTACACTGTAAAATTATCAAACCTGATCGTTATATGATGCTGCGCCACCACCCCCCCTTTTTATTATTTTATTTATATATATATATATATATATATATATATATATATATATATATAGGCGGCACGGTGGCCTAGTGGTTTAGCATGTTCTCCTCTCAGCACTAGGGATTCTGGGTGGAGTTTCCATGTCCTCCCCGTGTCCATGTGGGTTTCCTCCGGGTTCTCTGGTTTCCTCCCACAGTCCAAAAACATGAATCAAGTCAATTGAGTTCTCCAAATTGCCCCATATAGAGTGTGTGTGTGTGAGTGAGTGTGTGCCCAGCGATGGATTGGTGTCCTGTCCTGGGTGTATCTGCCCAGTGCCTGAAACATTCTCCCCTGGATGGGCATGGGGAACCCCCCCCCCCCCCCATCTATCTATCTATATTATATATATATATATATATATATATATTTTTTTTTTTTTTTAAACAGGTATTTCTTAAAAAGATGCGTCTTCAGGAGCTTCCTAAAAGTCTACTTGGGTGGGTTAAAAAAAAAAAAGATCAATGTCCTCTTTATTCATCATCATCAGATTTCCACTCAAAAGCATCATACACTATCCACATAGCTCCGTGCTACAGTGTGTCTGAACCCAGCAGTGATTCAGACAACCAGAAGAATCATGACAGCATTATTAAAACGGTCCATCACTCTAAGGTCTTAAAAACACAGGTTCTCAAACCTCCACGCTGCACTATATGGACAAAAATTCAGAGAAAATTGAGGGGCTTTGCAGCTGCCATTCTTTCATGAAGGGGCAAATAATAATCTTATTTTCTTCTTTAAAATTTAAATTATAACTTCATTTATAATATTCATTCAGGGCGGCACGGTGGCTTAGTGGTTAGCACGTTTGCCTCTCAGCTCTAGGGATTCCCGGTTTGAATCCCCATCTGGGTGGAGTTTCCATGTTCTCCCTGTGTCCGCGTAGGTTTCCTCCGGGTTCTCCGGTTTCCTCCCACAGTCCAAAAACATGGATCAAGTCAATTGAGTTCTCTAAATTGCCCCATATAGAGTGTGTGTGTGAGTGAGTGTGTGCCGAGCGATGGATTGGCGCCCTGTCCTGGGTCTATCTGCCCAGCGCCTGAGACGTTCTCCCCTGGATGGGCATGGGGAACCCCACCGCGACCCTAATAGAGGATAAAGCGGGAGATAATGAATGAATGAATAAATGAATGAATTTTAAAATAACAGGGTAATCAGGGTCCAGGACCCATAATTTCGTTCTTATACCACATGGGATATTAATGATAATAAAAAAATATTTGAATCTTGAATTATAGTGTCTACATCACAAACAGACAGGACACCAGGCCCCTGAAGTTTCATTCACAAAACACAACAAAACAAAACAAAAAGCTCGTACCTTCAGATGAAGCTTCTGCAGAATCCGGGACAGAAGTCTGGACAGTTTATTGGCCTCGATGGCGTTGATGTGAGCTACTGCTTCCTTAATGCTGCACACAGAAATAATTCAATAATTAATGTAAATACGAAAATAACTTGCAGCACGCTGAGTCCGTGGTTTAGCATGTTCTCCTCTCAGCGCTGGGGATTTCCGGTTCGAATCCCAATCTGGGTGGAGTGTCCATGTCCTCCCTGTGTCCACGTGGGTGTCCTCCGGGTTCCTCCCACAGTCCAAAAACATGGATTCAAGGTCAATTAAATGCTCCAAGTTGCCCCATATAGAGTGTGTGTGTGTGTGTCCAGTGATAGATTGGTGTATCTGCCCAGCGCCCGAAACGTTCTCCCCTGGATGGGCATGGGCATGGGGAGGATATGTGGGGGATAAAGTAGAAGATAATGGATGGATGAAAATAACTCACATAACAGGAACTCTTATTATACACACTTAAGCTAAGCTAACGCCTGTTTCGTATGCACTTACGTAGCAAAAGCAAATGCCTACCGCCTCCATAAATAGGTTAAATAAAAGTTATTAGTAAGTTAATTTCTGTAAACACGCTGTCTCTCTTACCTCTGCGTCTCTTTAACTAATAACGCCATCTTCACACGTCACGGAGAGTCCAGCTTTCCAGGTTGGCTAGCTGGATCGGGCTGCGTCCCAAATGCATCCGCGCTGGTCATCAAGTGCACTGAATGTGTTGTACCGCGGCCTTCCGCCGCACTTGGTAGTGAACCTAGATAGGTGATAAAGGATGCGATTGACATTTACCCCGATTTCGCGGTTCAATACAGTTTAATGGTCACATGACTCCCTGTCACATGACGGAAAACGCTTTTTTAATTACTATTAATAATGTTTCAACTATTATTAATAATTAATATTAGCTATATTAACTATATTATAACCGTAAGCATTTCAAATGCAAACACATACATTCTATATGCGATATTTTTCGCAACCCATATATATATATATATATATATATATATATATATATATATATATATATATATATATATATATATATATATGTGTGTGTGTGTGTGTGTGTGTGTGTGTGTGTGTGTGTGTGTGTGTTATATTTATATTTTTAAATTATTTAATTTCTGCGATATCGTAGAGCTGCCGGTTGCCCTAAATCTCATTTAGGGCCAATAAAATATCTATGTATATTTATTTATTCATTCATTTATTCATTATCACCCGCTTTATCCTATATTAGGGTCGCGGGGGGCGGTTCCCCATGCCCACCATGCCCATCCATGGGAGAACGTCTCGGGCGCTGGGCAGATAGACCCAGGACAGGACGCCAATCTATCACTGGGAATATTTATTTATTATTAAATAATATTATTATTTATTTAGTTTCACGTGATTTTGGAGCATGCACCACAAACGCAAAGGGACCAAATGCACAACCTTGGGGTGTCCTCCTCAAATACAGTTCATATTCAGATTCGTAGAGTTAAGTGTCCTGTATGACTCAATGCACTTCCACTTATGAGCTTTATATAGAAACCAGGCATTGACTAGGTTCTGGTCCTTTCTGTAGTAAATTTGCATGTTCTCCCACATCTTCATGGGTTTCCTCCCAGTCAGGTGAATTTGATGAAGATATGAATTAATTCAGACATTAATACGCAGAATAGCTGTGTTTAAAGTAGGTGTGTGTGTGTGTAGTATTTCCTATAAACCTATAGAATGTGGGAGGGGAACCAAGAACCCCAGGGTGAAGGGAGGACATGCAGACTCCATACAGGACCGCTGTTCACCCCAACTCAATAATTAATTTAATTAATATTAAATTCCAGGTTTGAGTAGTATTAAACCTGGGACCTTCTTACTGAAAGGGGGAAGTTCTATCCATTGGACTGTGGTTCCACTGGAAGTTCCCTCCCACCAGGTCTATAGCTTGAGTTTTAAAGAGGGTTTAAAGAGCTCGCAGGTGAAATAGGAGAAATGCCCAAGGCCCATCCATCCATCATCTTCCGCTTTATCCTATATTACAGGGGGGTTTCCCATGCCCATCCAGGGGAGAACGTTTCGGGCGCTGGGCAGATACACCCAGGACAGGGCGCCAATCCATCACTGGACACACACTCACTCACATACACACACTCTATATGGGGCAATTTGGAGAACTCAATTGACCTTGATCCATGTTTTTGGACTGTGGGAGAAAACCGGAGAACCCGGTGGAAACCCACATGGACACGGGGAGGACATGGAAACTCCTCCCAGATGGGGATTCAAACCGGGAATCCCTAGTGCTGAGAGGAGAACATGCTAAACCACCAAGCCACATATATATATATATATATATATATATATATATATATATATATATATATATATATATAAATTAAAAAATAAAATGGGGGGGGTGGTGGCACATGGACAGGGGGTGAACATGCAAACTCCACCCAGATGGGGATTCGAAGCGCGAATCCCTAGCGCTGAGAGGAGAACATGCTAAACCACTAAGCCACCGTGCTGCCCGACCTCAAAGATCATTGGAATCATTTGACAATAAAGTAAAAAGTGATGCAATCGATTTATTAAGTAGGAAAACAAACACTCTCATGCACTGATTAAAACCACGAGCGCGGCCTGAGTAAGAAAAGATAAATTATATAGAAAATACTTTGATTACACAATAATATCGTTTCCAGCGTAAACACTTCATTAACAGGACATTCTTCATACACAGTACCAGTCCAAAGTTTGGCCACGCCTACATTTTGCTCCACTCATCGGTCAGTGTACAGATGGATTTTGTAGTTCTACAATTCCACTCTGTAGTCCATCTGTGTGTTCTACAGTACATACTGTGTACTCTGTTCTAATGCTTAGAACCCCAATAGTACCACCACAGAGCAGGGGTTATTGGGTGGGGGCATTAGTCCTATCCCAGCAGTGTCACTGAGGTGGAGAAATGAAACTACAAACTAACCCCCTCACCACATCAGTCACTGCAGAACTGACAATAAACAATCCACCACCCAAATGATACCTGTTCTGTGATGGAGGACCAACAGGGGACGAACAACAACACAGAACACAGATGGACTACAGTCTGGAATTATAGAACTACAAAGTCCATCTATATGATAAGTGAGATAGATGATGGAGGAAGAAGGGGGCGTGGCCTAACTTTGGACTGGTTCTATACTACAGGAGTGAGAACTTTGGAACCTAGTTTTTGTAAGTCGACTTGTTTGATGAGTGTGACGCTCCATCTGTTTGTTCTAATGCTCAGAACCCCAATTGTACCACCACAGAGCAGGTGGGTGCATTATTTGTTCCTATCCCAGCAGTGTCACTGAGGTGGAGAAATGAAACTACAAACTAACCCCCTCATCACATCAGTGTCACTGCAGAAGGGACAATCAACAATCCACCACCCAAATGATACCTGTTCTGTGATGGAGGCCCAACAGGGGACGGACACAGATGGACTACAGTCTGGAATTATTGAACTACAAAGTCCATCTGTATGGTCAGTGGAGGAGATAGATGATGGAGGAAGAAGGGGGTGTGTCCAAACTTTTGACTTGTACTGTGTGTATATATATATATATATATATATCTCATGGTTTGACCCTTGGTGTGTATAAAGCATTAAAAAGGCTCCGTTCTGGAACACGGCAGCAGCCGGGGGTCGGGAGCTGGCCTTCAGAGCAGCTGATGGAATGTAAGGAATAAACACATGGTTTCCGTGGAGTAAAGCAGAAACACACAGATGGCATTTCAATAACCAGGACGAGGGGACGGCAGCGCCGAGGCCCGAGGCGATTGGTGAAGGCGTCTCATCTCATGTGTCCGTTGGGTTTCCCCTCCTGCTATTTGAAAGACGGCAGGTTTGGCACTTTTATGCTGATGTCGCCGATGTTGATGTTCTTGGGCATCTCGGGCAGGTTCATGTTCTTGACGGCCGACACGGCGCGTGCGGGAGCCCCCGCGATGCCGGCCTGCACACAGACGCACAGCACACACACAGTCAGTCAGCGCCGGATCGGGGCGGGAACTGGGGATTTAAAGCAGCGGACACGAGGCTTCCAAAATAAAATAAAATAAAAATAAATAAAAAATAGCACAGGACCAGAACGGACGCCACACATAATGCAAAGCACATTACAGATGAGCGCGACTCGGCATTCTGGGTCTCGGAGCTCGGTGTGCACATGCAGCTCTCGGATCTCTCCACGAGTGGAAGACTCCACGAGGAACCACACTGAGGAATCCGTCGAATTCATTGACGGACGTTAATGAGGAGTGGGCGGAGTTATGGATGTGGAGAAAAGAAGCAGGCTTTGTTTTAGCTACACTCACAAGAGCACCTCACAAGTCCCCCCCCCCCCCCCCGTATCCATGGCACCAGCTTCACCTACTACAGAGATGGACTTTGTAGTTCTACAGTTGCAGCCTGTGGTCCATCGGTTTCTCTACATTTTCAATCCTCTTTACTCAATACTGTAATGGTCAGTACCATGGACAGGGCAATTATTATTAGGGTGGTGGATGATTCCCAGCATCACAGTTGACTGTAGAACTGTGGTAGCTCAGTCTTTAGGCTATTGGGCTATCGATCTAAAGGTTGAGGGTTCAACCAGCTCCTCTGAAGTTACCCTCAAGCACCCCACCCCAGCTCTGCTCACCGTACCTAATGCACCCCACCCAAGCTTTGCTCACTTTACCTCAACCCACCCCACCTCTGCTGAAACCTGAATAGAAGCTGCTCCGTTGTGGTCTTGTGGGGGTGTTTTGAGGTGTTTCGTCTAAAGAATGTACTTGTCCATCCATCCATCATCTTCCACTTTATCCTATATTAGGGTCGCGGGGGGGGGGGGGTTTTCCCCATAATGTTTCAGGTGCTGGGCAGATACACCCAGGACAGGGCGCCAATCTATCACTAAACACACACTCACTCACACACACACTCTATATGGGGCAATTTGGAGAACTCAATTGACCTTGAGCCATGTGTTTTTGGACTGTGGGAGGAAACTGGAGAACCTGGAGGAAACCCACGCGGACACGGGAAGAACATGGAAACTCCATCCATATGGGGATTCGAACCTGGTATCCCTAGCGCTGAGAAGAGAACATGCCGATATGGAAAGTGGAGCTGATTAAATTAAAACAATAAGAGGTGCAGCTTAAAAACGGACTGTGATGATAGAGAACATGTCTTCTGCACGATTTCTATAAATAAACTGCATGGATGTCCACACCTGCACGCCCTCTCTGTTCAGCAGAACCGGTTCGGTCAAAGCACTGGTGGAAGAGTAATAAAGAACGCATTGCCTGCTGCACCACATTAAAGGAGAGAGGAATTAAGGAAATGGGGCGCTTCAGAACCACGAGGACGTCGGCCGCAACCTTTAGAATGAGGAAGCTGATGCTTTTTAGAAGATTAGGATCTGGGTTAACATCTGCCTGCATAAGCTTATTAATATTCATGAGCTCATTAGGGCAGTAGCACATATATTCGTCTTGTCTCATTATCTTCCTCTTAATCCTTCACTAGGGTTGTGTGTGTGTAGGTGGGTGGATCCACCAGAAGAGGGCGCCAATTCGTCGCTGGGCACACACTCACGCATACACACACACACACGAACATATCAAATAGGGGCAATTTAGATGGGGCAAATTAGAGCAGATAATTCACCGAATCCATGTTTTTAGATTTTGGGAGGAACCTGGAGAACCCGGAGGAATCCCACACGGACACATGGAGAACATGGAAACTCCACCCAGAACCGGATTCAAACCTGGACTCCCAGGGCTGAGAGGTGGACGTGCCCCCCTCAGGTCGTGTGCCTGTTCCAGAACCAGCCATGACACCACCCCCCCACAGCCGCATGTTCAACCTGACCCCTCCTAATGCACCCCTCTATCTACCCAGGCATGGAACCAGCACTTATGTGTACACCCCTAATAACTAGGACCATTTTGTGTTTCTTATTACATATTACCACGTCTTTAGAGATAGGACGAAGCTGGAGTGACCCCACCTAGACACAGGGAGGACATGCAGATTCCACACAGAACAGACCCGTGTTTACCTCGTCGGGAATCGAACCCGAGACCTTCGTGCTGCGAGGCGGACGTGCTTACCGCCCAAACAGCAAAGTTTCATATAAAATCTCCTAATACTGAAAAGTGAGACGTGTTAGAACCGGATGCTGAGGGGTGAAGGGGGAAGAAATGCCAGCACGCTGCCACAGAGAGGAAAACAGCTCTTAAAAAAATAATAATAAATCAAACACAACCAGACGCACAGATAAATTAACAGCTGGTTAATAGAACTACATCTACAAATGGACGCACAGACAACAGACCCCGATAAAAACTGACTGAGCAACGTGGGGTAAAGTAACGGTCATAATTTAGAGCATTATATCAGGAGGATTACGGTAAATAGAAACGGATCAAACTCAATATATATATAAATATATATATATATATATATATATATATATATATATATATATATATATATCCATTCATCCATTACCTTCTGCTTTATCCTCTACTAGTCTTAGGGGGGGGGGGGGGGTTCCCTATGCCCATCCAGGGGAAAACTTTTTGGGCGCTGGGCAGATACACCCAGGACAGGGCACCAATTTATCACTGGACACACAGTCACTCACACACACACACTCTATATGGGGCAATTTGGAGAATTCAATTGACCTTGATCCATGTTTTTAGACTGTGGGAGGAAACCGGAGAACCCGGAGGAAACCCACACGGACACGGGAAGAACATGGAAACTCCACCCAGATTGCGATTCGAACCGGGAATCCCTAGCGCTGAGAGGAGAACATGCTAAACCACTAAGCCACTGTGCCGCTCATTATATATATATATATATATATATATATATATATATATATATATATATATATATATATATATATAAATAAAAATGGGATGATATATATATATACACACACACACATGTGATTTAAAAGGTCAAGCTTAATACTTAATTTGACTGAATGAATAAATAAATAAACTTAATCCTGAACTTATTTAAATTAAGTCTAAGACGCAGGACACGGATTTTGCAGCCAATCAAGGTTCAAACTAATAAATAATTTTAACGTTCAGTTACAGTGTGGATCTCAAAAAAACGTTCGGTGGCCACAACGCAATGAGAGCAAAGGCACAAAGATGAACGATTTCAGAGTCGGTGGAGCAGCGTCGTGGAATTTATGGATGCATTAGAAGTCAGTCAGTCAGTCAGTCATTACCAGGTTAACAAGAACACTACAGGTAGCATTAACTAACACAGATAAACAGATGTACTGAGTACTTACCAGTTACGAAAAGTCAAAACTGTTGGGTTTGTGAACTAAATGACACTACAGTTGGAACACGCAAAACTTTGGGAATTCCACATAGACGTCAACAAAATCACCCGCATTCTACAACGCGATCCTGAGAACGAATGTCAGCTGCATTTTTATCATCATCTCGTTAGGAGTTCGGATTTTTACTTTTTAAAAACAATCGAGACACTTGGGACTTTGGCACGACTGCTGGCGCCTGACTGGCTGGTTTAAAAAAAATTTTTTTCCAAAAAGCCTGATGATCATGAAAAAAAAAGAGACATTGCTGTACATAGCGTTTTTTTTAAATATCAAGCTTTGGTTTTGACTTTTTTTTAATTATTATTATAATTATTATTATTTTTTTTTTTATAAATAAGGAGCTTTGGTTTTGACATTGGCATGATTGTCTGCACCAGACTGGCTGGTTTGATTATTAAAAAAAAATACTAATAATCATTAAAAAGTCGATGGAAAAGGGTCATGTGCAGGTATTGTTGTATATAGCATTTAATAAATAAAAAAAAATAGGATCACATATTTTGACTTTGGCATGATTGTTGGTGCCAGACTGGCCAATTAGATTTTTTTCAAAAATCCTAATGATCATGAAAAAACGAGACAGAAAAAGGTAAAATGTTGGGACATTGCAATATATAGCATTTTTTTTTAAATAAGGAGCTTCAGTTTTGACTTTGGCATGATTGCTTGCACCAGACTGGCTGGTTTAATTATTTAAAAAAATACTAATAATCAATAAAAAGTCGATGGAAAAGGGTCATGTGCAGGTATTGTATACAGCATTTAATTTAAAAAAATAGGATCACATATTTTGACTTTGGCATGATTGTTGGTGCCAGACTGGCTAGTTTAGACATTTAAAAAATCCTAAGTTTTAAGAAAAAAGTCGACATAAAATTTAAGCACTGGGACATTGTTATATATGGCGTTTTTTCGGGTGGTGGGGGGCACACGGATCTCCGGCCGTTCTAAGAAGGACGATGACCCATGCTGGTCATCTCACTCATGGAGTTGGCACGGCGTTAATTTCGGCAAAAGGCAGAACCTTCCAACCGCAACCAATGAATCCTTGAGACATTCGTCCTCAGGATGACGAGCGTAAAATAACTTGGGGGTCGGAGGTGGAAGCAGTACCTGGGTCTACCTGTCCTGCCTGGGGGACTGAAAGATAAATGTCTGCAGGAAGAAAATGGAAAGAACTAGAGAGAGTCAGGAGAGAGGAATGAGGAATGGCAGTTAAAGCAGAGAAGTCATTACAGTTCCAAACACACGACTCCATGACGGAACCCACCTTAGACCACAGTGAGCAGAACAGAACCAAAAAGGGGGATCGGATCGGTGCTAAACTCTTATGACATCATAACCATCTCTGGGTCCTGATCATAGACTTGGGCATCTGTCTCAGTTCATGCAGTCTAAGGTAGGCTGATCGGACATAAGGGGCTAGATCGGATGTTTACGACAAAACAAGGAGCTGAAAATGATTCAGTTGTTATTTGTTTACTACGAAACCCAAATTCATATATAAATATTATGGTTATATGTTTCGAACCATGCAATTACAAACAGAAATCATTTAATAATATAATAATGTTGCTCGTCCTTTGTTAGTTGTTAAGGTCATGCAGCATCAGCCAACAGTCTGCATTATTATTATTATTATTATTATTATTATTATTATTATTATGATAATAGGCGGCACGGTGGCTTAGTGGTTAGCACGTTCGCCTCTCAGCGCTAGGGATTCCCGGTTCGAATCCCCATCTGGGTGGAGTTTCCATGTTCTCCCCATGTCTGCGTGGGTTTCCTCCGGGTTCTTCAGTTTCCTCCCACAGTCCAAAAACATGGATCATGTCAATTTAATTCTCCAAATTGCCCCATATAGAGTGTGTCTGTGTGAGTAAGTGTGTGTGTCCAGTGATAGATTGGCGCCCTGTCCTGGATGTATCTGCCCAGCGCCCGAAACGTTCTCCCCAAGATGGGCATAGGGAACCCCCCCGCGAACCTAATATAGGATAAAGCGGAAGAGAATGAATGAAATTGCCAATTCAAAGGGGGCAATTTCCCCCTTTTAAATTTGTAAAAAAAATATTAGGGTCGCATGGGGGGGGGGGGGGGAGTTCCCCATGCCCATCCAGGGGAGAACGTTTTGGGCACTGGGTGCCAATCTATCACTGGACACACACTCACTTAGACAGACACACTCTATATGGGGCAATTTGGAGAACTCAATTGACTTGATCCATGTTTTTGGACTGTGGGAGGAAACTGGAGAACCCTGAGGAAACCCACGCGGACACAGGGAGAACATGGAAACTCCACCCAGATGGGGATTCGAACCGGGAATCCCTAGTGCTGAGAGGCAAACGTGCTACTGTGCCGCCCAGGGGGCAATTTAAAGCATCCAATTCACCTTAAATCCATGTTTTTGGACTGTGGAAGACTCGGAGGAAACACGGGGAGAACATGTCCACCCAGATTGGGATTGCGCAGCGCTGAAAGGCAGACATGCTAACCACTTTTAGTAAAGCTGTGGGCTCTTGATCATTATGGAGACAGACGGACTACAGATTATAATTATAGAACTACAACGTCCATCTATACGGTGAGTGGAGCTAATACAATGGGCAAAACGCATGGGGCATCTGATAGCGTGCATGAGCCGACTGGTCATGTGTCCACTGGCCTGATGACATCATAGCACTAAGGTGCAGAATCTAGCGGTCCAGTGCAAAAAACAAATTTCTTTACGGGGGAACAAATAAGTGTTGAGTCCGCAAAATGTGGGCCTTTAAGTAAAGCCCCCGAAGTGCTGCACCACAGGGTCTGCTTAATACCATCCATCCATTATCTCCCGCTTCATCCTCTATTAGGGTCGAGGTGGGGTTCCCCATGCCCATCCAGGGGAGAACGTCTCAGGCGCTGGGCAGATAGACCCAGGACAGGGCGCCAATCTATCGCTGGGCACACACTCACTCACACAGACACACTCTATTTGGGGCAATTTGGAGAATTCAATTGACTTGATCCATGTTTTTGGATTGTGGGAGGAACCCGGAGAACCCGGAGGAAACCCACGCGGACATGGGGAGAACATGGAAACTCCACCCAGATTGGGATTCGAGCCGGGAATCCATAGCGCTGAGAGGAGAACATGCCAAACCACTAAGTCACCATGGCGCCTGCTTAATACTAGAACTGAAAGAATTATGTAATATAAATAATCATGCGGCACAGTGGCTTAGTGGTTTGGCATGTTCTCCTCTCAGCGCTAGGGATTCCCGGTTCGAATCCCCATCTGGGTGGAGTTTCCATGTTCTCCCCGTGTCCGTGTAGGTTTCCTCCGGGTTCTCCGGTTTCCTCCCACAGTCCAAAAACATGGATCAAGGTTAATTGAGTTTTCCAAATTGCCCCATATAGAGTGTGTCTGTGTGAGTTAGTGTGTGCCCAGATTGGCACCCTGTCCTGGGTCTATCTGCCCAGCACCCCAAATGTTCTCCCCTGGATGGGCATGGGCATGCCCCCCCCCGACCCTAATAGAGGATAAAGTGGAAGATGATGAATGAATGAATGAATAAGCATTAAAATCTAGTCATCTGATGGTAACACAATATCCAGCTGGTTGGAGTTATGTACAAGACGTACTACACCAACTAAACCCCGCCCCTAACAACAACAGCGCTACCCAGTGGTGTATTTCTGTAACGAGGCTCACGCTGCGTATCATTTCGGCGAAATGACAGCTGAATCATTCCAGCCTGAAAAAAACAAAATCTAAATCTATAAAAACTCCATCCGCATCCCTTCAGGAACTCGCTCAGTCACGAACCTGTAGAGCGTCGGCTTTTAGTTTTTAAGCGCAGTTCCAGGTGGCCGAGCGTCGGCTCGTTGAAGGAATGCAGGGACGCACACGGGGGCAGGAGTTTTTGTGTCCATCGGCAGAGCTGCGGTGTTCAAGGACGAACCTCCGCATGCGCAGCGCAGCACAGAGCAGACAAGCCACGAACGGACGGTCGTCACGGACGGCATTCAGCAAGCTGCGGTCAGAACCCGGGACGCGGCGGCACATTCCTACGGCGGGAATCTAGAGCCGCCAAAGTCTTACCTCCGACTTCTCGATTTTGCCCTGGGCGTCCACTTGGGTTATGATCTCGTTCATGTTCGTCTCCAGGACCATGCCGCCCATCACCATCTCAGCCAGGATAGTGTGGACCTGGGAAATGGAACGTCCATTCATTCATTAATTATCCTCTATTAGGGTCGTGGGGGGGTTACCCATGCCCATCCAGGGGAGAACGTTTCAGGCGCTGGGCAGATACACCCAGGACAGGACGCCAATCTATCACTGGACACACACTCACACAAACATACACACTCCATATGGGGCAATTTGGAGAACTCAATTGACTTTCATTCATTCATTTATCCATTATCTTCTGCTTTATCCTCTATTAGGGTCACGGGGGGGTTCCCCATGCCCATCCAGGGGAGAATGTTTTGGGCGCTGGGCAGATACACCCAGGACAGGGTGCCAATCTATCGCTGTACACACACAGACACACTCTATATGGGGCAATTTGGAGAACTCAGTTGACTTGATCCACGGTTTCTGACTGTGGGAGGAATCCGGAGAACCCGGAGGAAACCCACGCGGACACGGGGAGAACATGAAAACTCCACCCAGATGGGGATTTGAACTGGGAATCCCCAGCGCTGAGAGGCAAACCACTAGGCCACCGTGCCGCCCCGCTTCTTATGATGTAAAGAGTAAAGAGACACTTCAAAGCTAAGCACCCTCGTACCTTGTCAACATGAAAAATGAGGTCGAGCTCACAAACATTCTCAAAACACTTGTCCAGCGTCTCCACGAAGACCTACGCACACAGAGAGATGGTCCAAGGCCTTTAAGTAGCTTTAGAAAAACATGTCCGAGCCCAGAGCTGAAGCGTCGTTCCCGAAAATCCATACGCTACCTGAATTAAATCCAAAATACCGAGCTCGCTCTCCGAGGAGTCCACGCAGAACACAAAGTACAGGGTGGCGTAGTGTCTGTAGATCAGCTTGTTGTCCGAGCCACCGATCAACCTGGACACACAGAAAACAAACGGCAGCATCACAGGTCTGGTCATCAGTCCTGAGTGTTAGACATGGACCACCCGAGACATGGACCACCCGAGACATGGACCACCCGAGACATGGACCACCCGAGACATGGACCACCCGAGACATGGACCACCCGAGACATGGACCACCCGAGACATGGACCACCCGAGACGTGGACCACCCGAGACATGGACCACCCGAGACATGGACCACCCGAGACATGGACCACCCGAGACATGGACCACCCGAGACATGGACCACCCGAGACATGGACCACCCGAGACATGGACCACCCGAGACATGGACCACCCGAGACATAGACCACCCGAGACATAGACCACCCGAGACATGGACCACCCGAGACATGGAACGTTAAAACTGCTTAAAACACAGGGAGCTGGATCTCTTACATTCCTCCTTCAAGGAAGTTGCAGACATTCTCGTCTCGTTTTGACACTAGGTGAAATGTCTCTCTGATGATCTGCTGCTCCGTGTCTTCGGTCTGGAAGACAAACACAATAAATAAATAAAAAAATACATCCTCATCTGACCTCATGCACAATGAGCAATAATTAATGAATTACTAAAATGACATCATGACTTCAGTGATCCACAGACAGATGCATGCTGTGCAATAAATAATTTGGACGATATGTTTAATCAGTGGCTTAGTGGTTTAGCACGTCCGCCTCTCAGCACTAGGGGTTCCCGGTTCGAATCCCAATCTGGGTGGAGTTTCCATGTTCTCCCCGTGTCCGTGTGGGTTTCCTCCAGGTTCTCCAGGTTTGCTCCCACATTCCAAAAACATGGATCAAGTCAATTGAATTCTCCACATTGCCCCATATAGAGTGTGTGTGAGTGAGTGTGTGTCCAGTGATAGATTGGCACCCTGTCCTGGGTGTATCTGCCCAGCGCCCAAAACTTTCTCCGCTGGATGGACATGGGGAACCCCACCGTGACCCTAATAGAGGATAAAGCGGAAGATAATGGATGAATGAATGAATGTTTAATCAGTGGCTTGGTGGTCGGCACGTCTGCCTCTCAGTGCTAGGGGTTCCCGGTTCGAATCCCAATCTGGGTGGAGTTTCCATGTTCTCCCTGTGTCCGCATGGGTTTCCTCCCACAGTCCAAAAACATGGATCAAGTCAATGGAATTCTCCAAATTGCCCCATATAGAGTGATAGAGTGTGTCTGTGTAAGTGAGTGTGTGTCCAGCGATAGATTGGCACCCTGTCCTGGGTCTATCTGCCCAGCGCCCAAAACGTTCTTCCCTGGATGGGCATGGGGAACCCCCGTGACCCTAATAGAGGATAAAGCGGAAGATAATGGATGGATCATAAGAAGCTAATGATGTAACAATTTACATTACATTTGGTCATTTAGCAGACACTTTTATCCAAAGAGACTTACAAGGTGAGCACACAACACCCCTGGAACAATGAGGGTTGAGGGTCTTGCTCAAGAACCCACATTGGTAACTTCAGTGGACCTGGGATTTGAACCCCTAACCTTCAGATTGATAGCCCTAACCACTGAGCTACCAGTGGTTATCCTTTATACTACAGGATAAAGCGGAAGATAAGGGATGGATAGATGGATGGACATCATGACTTCGGTGATCCGCAGACAGATGCATGCTGTGCGATAAATAAATTGGACGATATGTTTAATCAGTTAAACAGATCTAAAAACAACAGGACATTAATATTGAACTGACTTCGTCGTAACAATGCCTCGTATATTTGACAGACTTGCTTTATTCTGCTGCCGTACCAAAATTACACACTCGCTCATCTGAACGTACCAACATCTGTTGTCTGATTGCTTGCTCTCCCAGCTGAATGGCGGTGTGTTGACACAGCTTCCGCTGTTGTGGTTAAAAAGCCCAGGTGTAGTTTTATTCTGAAGACTGTCTGCTGAACACTAAATCCATTTTTTAAAAATCTCTTAACACGTTGCTGTTGCTTCAGACTTATCTTGTAAATTACTGGTGTGGTAGATTTCATGAGCTGCGACTTTACTTCTTTTAATTAACCTTCTGTTTTATGTGTAAGTGTGTGTTTGTCTGTGTGGGGAGAGGGGGGTTGTAATATTGGACAGACAAGGACACCTGTAAGGACACAGTATGTATGTATGTATAGTATAGTCATACTGTATGTACGCAGACACACATACATACATACATAGATTAAAGAAATGTGTCATATATATATATATATATATATATATATATATATATATATATATATATATATATATATACACACACACACATACAGTGGGTTGCAAAAGTATTCATACCCCTTGAACTTTGCCATATTTTGTCACATTACAACCACAAACATAAATATATTTCACTGGAATTTAATGTGAAAGACCAACACAAAGTGGTATACAATTGTGAAGTGGAATGAAAGTTATACATGAATCAACAATTTTTTTACAAATAAAAAACTGAAAAGTGCGATGTGCAAAATTATTCAGCCCCCCTGAGTCAATACT
>JAFMOD010000508.1:166960-174460 GCA_019802435.1 Corydoras maculifer
CCCAGCGCCCGAGATGTTCTCCCCTGGATGGGCATGGGGAACCCCACCGCGACCCTAATAGAGGATAAGCGGAAGATAATGAATGAATGAATGAATGAATTTTATTTCCTTGTGTTTGCACTTCGTGTTGGCTCTTATATGTAGCACCTTGTCCCTGGGAACGCTGTCTCCTTCCTCATATTTTGCACTGTGCTTTATATTGTGGAATGACAAATAAAAAAAATACTTGACTTGACGACTTGACTTGACTTTAGGATAAAGCGGAAGATAATGGATGGATGGATAATTCCTCTGCTGTTTTATACTCTATAACAGCAGTGTACATACTCTCACTTCTCTTTTTAGTTCATTAGCTCCACTCACCAGTTGTACAAGTACAGACCACGCCATGTCCAAACACACTGTCTGTTTCTTTACCCTCCTCCACCTCTGGGTGGATTAGTCAAGTTCGACTCGAGTGTTTAGCCTGAAGTCATCCATCCATCCATTCATTCATTCAAGGAGGCACGAGTCGATCGCAAGACGAGTCACGTGCTCAACTGCCCTCGACTGTGGCATGTAATTCCAGATCCCCACCATCACCAGAGTAACACGATCATCAGACTGAATAATTAACCGATATTCATCTACAGAGATCAATTTCCACCCTAAATACCCCGGTCTACAGATTATAGGGGTGTATAATTGTACAGTTCTATAGTAAGTTGGATGACAGCCGCTTAATACCTCCGAGGTTGCCCCTGAAAAGCCAAACCAACATCTGTATTGGAGTTAAAGCAGCGGGTCTTTCGATTTAAAGGGGTTTTGAGGGGACAAGCAGCTGGCTGTGTCCCGCGTAGTCCTCAAACGAGCTAAGCGGCTAGCGCCACAGGACAGCCGGCTCAGGATGCTTTAATAAACGGCGTGAATCCGATCCGAGCGCGCGTTTCAAGGCGATGCTCCGGGGGCCGGAGCTCCAGCACAGCCTCGTTATCCAGCGGTGCTCCGTTCACACCGGGACCCACTGCCAACTTAGCCCGGAGTTTGCTAGCAAGGCGAAAATGGAACTCATACTTACGTAATGTTCGTAGAATTTCGAAAGCCGCGGTTTTCCATGGTTGTTGAATATAAGTATGGCTTTTATCATGTTATTGGGGATCCTCCAGAGGCTGAATCAAGGCGGTCGGTGGGCGTCCGTCTGTCAGCTCGGCAGCGGCGGATTTACCTGAAGCTCTGCCGCACCACCCGCTCACACAGCGCGGAGGGACACGCGTTAGAGCGCCGGCGTGCTGAGTGGCCGCAGTGTTGGCTGTATCACTCCGCATGCATTATCTCATTATCTTCCGCTTTACCTTCTACATGAGTATATAACAAAATAAAATAAATGTACTAAATAATGTTTCATCCATCCATCCATCCATCCGCTTTATCATCTACTGGGGGTGGGAGGGAGTTTAGGTAGAACGTTTCAGGCGCTGGGCAGATACACCCAGGACAGGGGGGCAATCTATCACTGGGCACACACACACTCACTCACATAGACACACTCTATATGGGGCAATTTGGAGCTTGATCCATGTGTTTTTGGACCGGGAGAAAACCAGAGGCAGACATGCTGACCACTACACCACGGTGCCTCCTCTATTATTATCCATCCATCCATTATCTTACACTTTATCCTCTACTAGGGGCGGGGGGGGGGGTTGTTCCCCATGCCAATCCAGGGGAGAACGTTTCGGGCGCTGGGCAGATACATCCAGGACAGGGGGGCAATCTATCACTGGATACACACTCGCTCACACACACACACTCTCTATGGGGCAAATTGGAGAATTCAATTGACCCTGATCCATGTTTTTGGACTGTGGGAGGAAACCGGAGAACCCGGAGGAAACCCACACGGACACGGGGAGAACATGCAAACTCCACGCAGATTGGGATTCGAACCGGAATTCCCCAGCGCTGAGAGGAGAACATGCTAACCACTAAGCCACCGTGCCGGGAATCCCTAGTGCTAAGAGGCGAACGTGCTAAACCACTAAGCCACCGTGCCACCAATAATAATAATAATAATAATAATAATAATAATAATAGGGCGGCACGGTGGCTTAGTGGTTAGCACGTTCGCCTCTCAGCGCTAGGGATTCCCGGTTCGAATCCCCATCTGGGTGGAGTTTCCATGTTCTCCCTGTGTCTGCGTGGGTTTCCTCCGGGTTCTCCGGTTTCCTCCCACAGTCCAAAAACATGGATCAAGTTAATTGAATTCTCAAAATTGCCCCCTATAGTGTGTGTCTGCGTGAGTGAGTGTGTGCCCAGCGATGGATTGGCGCCCTGTCCTGGGTCTATCTGCCCAGCGCCCGAGACGTTCTTCCCTGGATGGGCATGGGGAACCTCACCGCGACCCTAATAGAGGATAAGCGGAAGATAATTAATGAATGAATGAATGAATAATAATAATAATAATAATAATAATAATCCTTAAGATATTTGGGTAATTTTATATTTAATTTATTGCACAAACTTATATATATTGACATATATTGCACTTGTGAATCACATAATGTAATGAAGTGTTGCACCTAATGTAGTACTGTACATATGAATCAAAATTTGATATTGCACATAAAACTAATTGTATTGCACATTGAGAGCCGCGTTTATAGAGTTTAATGCCCAATGGTAAAAATGTGGCACATCCTGTGGTGCTCCATGGTGCATTAAAGAGGAATGAGCCCCAAACTGAATAGCGGTTATGCTAGAAATGCAAATGAAAATCAAATTAAAGAGAATTAACACTTCAAAACTGAACAACTTGGTACCTAAAGCTCAAATCACAGAAATCTGGAGCCAGTTACAATTATAAAACAACTAAGCTGCTTTAGAAACATCTGTTCATGCAGTTTAATGAATTTACCATCCCTTGATCGAGAGGGTAAGGGTGAGGTCCTTGAGCCGAGACATTAACTTCCAGCTGCTCTCACTGTATTATGTCTCTTCAGTAAGTCACATTAGATAACAGCGGCTGCTGAATGCTGTAAATCCACACTGCTGTACTGGAGTCCAGTGCTTTAACCACTCCACCGTGAATCTGTTTTACTGCTTTTGGTCTGATGTACTGTGTCTACAGCCAAGTGCTTTTACTCAGGATCCCACCAAATATTTTGTAGTTGCACCTTCTGCTTAACATTTTCATTCATCCATCCATTATCTTCCGCTTTATCCTCTATTAGGGTCGTGGGGGGGGGTTTCCCCATGCCCATCCAGGGAAGAACGTCTCGGGCGCTGGGCAGATACACCCAAGACAGGGCGCCAATCCATCGCTGGGCACACACTCACTCACACACACATTCTATATGGGGCAATTTGGAGAACTCAATTGACTTGATCCAAGTTTTTGGACTGTGGGAGGAAACCCGCGAAGAATCTCTAGTGCTAAGAGGCGAACATGCTGCCACAACTTTTCATTCATTCATTATCTCCCGCTTTATCCTCTATTAGGGTCGCGGGGGGGTTCCCCATGCCCATAACAGGGGAGAACGTTTCGGGCGCTGGGCAGATAGACCCAGGACAGGGCGCCAATCTATCACTGGACACACACTCACTCACACACACACAGACACTCTATATGGGGCAACTTGGAGAACTCAATTGACCTTGATCCATGTTTTTGGATTGTGGGAGGAAACCGGAGAACCCTGAGAAAGACCACGCGGACACGGGGAGAACATGGAAACTCCACCCAGATGGGGATTCGAACCGGGAATCCCTAGCGCTGACAGGAGAACATGCTAACCACTAAGCCACCGTGCCGCCACGCTTAACCTTTTATTGAATGGATTTAATAATTGATTCATTTTATGAATCATTGTCCGAACTGGGGTCATGTGTGGTGCTGAAGAACGTCCTAGACGAACACACATTACCACCAATAAGGAATTTTGTATTTCTAGAAAACCCATGGAGACAATAAGGAGAACATGCTAAATCCACATATTCGGGAAGGTAGTGCACAACCTTCGTGCTCTCAGGTAACAGTGTCTGCACATGTGATTTGCATGCACATATCGGTGTGTCCTATTTATTATCTTAAGATTCTTCCGATTGATCTGATGTCTCTGTATAGCATACTGAATATAAAGTAGCTGAACCTCCATCAGTCACAACAGTAACATGCTGCTTACGCACTAATACTATATAATAATTCATCTTATGATGTCATTCCCGTCTCGAATCGCAATCTGGGTGGAGTTTCCATGTTCTCCCCGTGTCCGCGTGGGTTTCCTCCGGGTTCTCCGGTTTCCTCCCACAGTCCAAAAAACATGGATCAAGGTCAGCTGAATACTCCAAATTGCCCCATATATAGAGTGTCTGTGTGAGTGTGTGTGTGTGTGCCCAGCGATGGATTGGCGCCCTGTCCTGGGTGTATCTGCCCAGCGCCCAAAACGTTCTCCCCTGGATGGGCATGGGGAACCCCCCAACCCCCCACCCCCCCCCCACACACACACACACACCGCGACTATAATAGAGGATAAAGCGGTAGATAATGGATCGATGGATCTTATGATGTCATACGTAATTATTTGTATACCAATGAGTTGTCCACGTGCAGATATTTTGATTTATTGATGACGTGTGTCTGCTATGTCTGGCTCTGGACACTTGATGGCGACAAACCACTGCTTTAGTTTGCAAGCTTGAAAATTCTGCAGGTTGGAAGATGGAATATGGAGTTGTTTTTTTATGTTTCTCTAAAACATACATTTTAAATTGACAAAAGCATTGGCACGTCTATAAAAAAATCAACTAAATATTTGATTATATAAGTTGTGGCAGGGAGAGGCACGGTGGCTTAGTGGTTTAGCATGTTCTCCTCTCAGCGCTAGGGATTCCCGGTTCGAATCCCCATCTGGGTGGAGTTTCCCTGTTCTCCCCGTGTCTGCGTGGGTTTCCTCCGGGTTCTCCGGTTTCCTCCCACAGTCCAAAAACATGGATCAAGTCAACTGAGTTCTCCAAATTGCCCCATATAGAGTGTGTCTGTGTGAGTGAGTGTGTGCCCAGCGATAGATTGGCGCCCTGTCCTGGGTGTATCTGCCCAGCGCCCGAGACGTTCTCCCCTGGATGGGCATGGGGAACCCCCCGCGACCCTAATAGAGGATAAAGCGGGAGATAATGAATGAAAAGTTGTGGCAGCATGTTCGCCTCTCAGCACTAGAGATTCTTCGCGGGTTTCCTCCCACAGTCCAAAAACATGGATCAAGTCAATTGAGTTCTCCAAATTGCCCCATATAGAGTGTGTATGCATGCGTTTCTGTGTGAGTGAGTGTGTGCCCAGTGATAGATTGGCACCCTGTCCTGGGTGTATCTGCCCAGTGCCTGAAACGTTCTACCTGGATGGGCATGGGGAACCCCCCCGCGACCCTAATAGAGGATAAAGCGGAAGATAATAAATTATAAATTCTTTCCCTCTATGTAGCTGTAATAGATTCCACCCTTATAGTATCTGTGAGATCAGTTAGATCTACTGATTTAGAATCTGCATTGCAGTTCATCAAAAAAGATGTATAATTAGGTTGATGTCAGGTTTCTGTTCTTTAATGAATCTTACATTAAGCAATGGGACACAGATATGCAGGAACCGAATAATAAGCCTTCCTCAAACTGCATGGAAAGCATACACTTGTCCAAAATGCATGGCTAGGTACTTTATTTCACACACCTGTTACGATGGAAATGAATGAAGGACCAAAATAGTTCAATAGTTTTGACCATGTGGTGTAGAAGTTAGAAATTAATTCATCTCTTTGCCCCGATACAACTGGGTGGTTGCTCTTTGGGCATGTTGCAGCATACCTGTGTGTGTGTGTGTGTGTGTGTGTGTGTGTGTGTGTGTGTGTGTGTGTGTGTGTGTGTGTTACAAATAAACCTGGCATAAGCATAATGTCCAATGTCTAGTTTGCTTATAACCCAAGTTTATACAGAAGATCAATGAAACTCGTAAATGGTGTTTTCAGCTTTAAAAAATGAAAAGGAAATTATTTTTTCCTTAACCTGCTCCATCTGCTGCTGCAGCTGACCATCCGACAGTTTATTTAAAAGTTTTATTTTATTTTTAAAGGTTTTTTTAAATATAAAATTAATGCCATTTACAAAATGCAATCCTTAAATCAGAGACAATTTCACAGCGGCATGTCGCTGACAGCAGTTTTATAATAATAAAACTATATCTATGTCTTTATTACAATAACTATCAAAGCTATCATGGTTCATTATTACATTTTTGTTTGTGAATTAGGGTTCTTACATTTGGCCTGTTTAATTAATTACTTTATATCTGTAATATAAATCAATACAGGCACTAATGACCTTAAGAGTAACTTGTAAAAGCCTTTCCTCAGTCTGATCAGTCCCAAGTCCCTGAAAAGTAATCAGTCTTCAGCTGAACCATCATACACAATGGAAAGCAGCATTACCACAATGCACTACTTAAAAACCTGATTTTACCTACAGATTTTATGACTAAACCAATAATCAATAGTTAAGAGTTATAATTTAATTATATTGAATAAGTTACTTATAGGGCGGCACAGTGGCTTAGTGTTTTAGCATGTTCGCCTCTCAGCACTAGGGATTCCTGGTTCGAATCCCCATCTGGGTGCAGTTTCCATGTTCTTCCTGTGTCCTCGTGGGTTTCCTCCGTGTTCTCCGGTTTCCTCCCACAGTCCAAAAACATGGATCAAGTCAATTGAATTCTCCAAATTGCCCCATATAGAGTGTGTGTGTGTGAGTGTGTGCCCAGCGATAGATTGGCGTCCTGTCCTGGGTCTATCTGCCCAGCGCCCGAGACGTTCTCCCCTGGATGGGCATAGGGAACCCCCGCGACGCTAATAGAGGATAAAGCGGAAGATAATTAATGAATGTTATGAATGAATGAATGTTACGTATAATAAAGTATAATACCATCATATGTTAATGTGACAAGTGAGTCAGGTTTAGAAAAAGGATGTGGGCCAGATCTCTGCTGCAATCTCGTTTGATAAACTTCTGCTTATTCTTTCACTAAAGTTGCAGAGAGGTTCTCCATGCACAGAACATTTTAGGCGCTAGGCAGATAGCCCCAGGACAGGGTACCAATCTATCACTGGGCACACACACACACACTCACACAGACACACACTCTACATGGGGCAATTTGGAGAACTCAATTGACTTGATCCATGTTTTTGGACTGTGGGAGGAAAACGGAGAACCCGGAGGAAACCCACACGGACACGGGGAGAACATGGAAACTCCACCCAGATGGGGATTCGAACCGGGAATCCCTAGTGCTGAGAGGAGAACATGCTAAACCACTAAGCCACCGTGTCGCCCTTACTGGAACCAATTACAGTAATAATTAAGAATTCTGTATTTATGTAATTAGTCATCTTCATAATTACGGTAGACATGTCATGCTTACTGGTTGAGATTTTCACTTCCCAACACGTGACAAGCTTGTATTACACCAGGCAGCTCAGGCTGTGT
>JAFMOD010000508.1:176960-196955 GCA_019802435.1 Corydoras maculifer
TACCTCGGGCCATGTTTTGGAAAGGGCTATTGTAAAGTGGCCTCAAGTTCCCTCTGTGTTTTGAAAAGCTTTATAGAATTGGTGGCGCAGGGTGGGAATGAGCCCACCAATCACACGCCAGTCTCAGACACACACCCGAAACCCTTTGCAATCAACTCCAAATAAGTGGGAGAAAGTGCTTCTCTGTGTGTAATCTGAGCATGCGGCTCCACGTATGTGGAACTTCACCCTTAGCACATTCTAGAGCCTATCTACAAGCCCCCGCCCCCCCTCCCCCTCCGCTCCCGACACAACACTCTTACCACCCCTTTGAGTGTCTGATTGACCGGCTGATTTTGGTAATGAATTAACATATGGAACCTGCATCGTAGAGACACAGGCCACTTGTTTGGTAAAGTATTTTTTTTGTCTTCAGTTGCACGTACCACTTTGTAGTTCTACAGTTTGAGATTGTAGGCCTTTAGGCCACAGAGCAGATATGGTGAGGGTGTTTGATCATTCTCAGCGCTGCACTGACCACAGCGCTGACACTGAGGTGGTGGTGGTGGATGTTGATTGGTGTGTGTTCTTCTCTTTCACTCGCTGCACACTATTTTCAACACCTCCACCTCACGTCTCCACTTTATAGATTGAAAATCAATGAGCGCAGGTCATCAGTTGTTGCACAGTTTGTGTTAGCCTTCCTCTAATCTTTTATCAGCCCTCACTAATAGATGGAGCATTTTGGTTGGTGGATTATTGTCCATATAACAGCATCATTAAGCTGACCGCCCCACTCATACAACACAACACACTAACACACCACCACACCGTTGTCAGTGCAGTGTTGAGAATCAACCACTATTTACATATATCTGCTCTGTGGGGGTTCTCAGCATTAGTACTCAGACTCAGACCACTATCTAAAGAACCAGAAGGACTAAAGTGCATCCATACGTTAAGTCCACACACCTTTGTCCTACTGCCTTGTGGAGACATTTCTCGTCCTGGTTGTCGTACGTTCATCGTTCTAGAGCCAAAGAAAAATATGTGCTTGTGAGGCTAAACACACGCACACACATTCACCGGCCACTTTAATATTAAACCTTCTTATCATTATATAACAACGTTCACTGTCACTAACGACGCCCTGCGGCTATATAAAGCTTCATGAGGCGTTTAATAGGGATTGGTTTCTTTCTGTTCCTCAGGAATGATAAGATCACAGACAAATTATAGTCTTCCAAGGAGTAGCCTGATTTTACACCCCCCCCCCCATGCTCACACACAAACAAACACCCACCCCCAAGTGTGTTTCTCTAAAGGTTTAACATTTTATAAAATGGGTAGACGTTCTCCTCTCAGCATTAGGGATTCCCGGTTTGAATCTCCATCTGGGTGGAGCTTCCATGTTCTCCCCGTGTCCGCGTGGGTTTCCTCCGGGTTCCCCGGTTTCCTCCCCCAGTCCAACAACATGGATCAAGTCAATTGAGTTCTTCAAAATTGCCCCATATAGAGTGTGTCTGTATCCTGGGTGTATCTGCCAAGCGCCTGAAACGTTCTCCCCTGGATGGGCATGGGGAACCCCCCCCCCTCCCTAAAAAAATTTGTTTTTATTAATTATGGCCATGAGTGTTTGTGAGGTCAGACGCAGATGTTAGAAGAGAAGATCAGGCTTAGGCTTCATCTCTAATGTGTTTGATGGAGTTAAGATCAGGGCTTTGCGTGGGCCAACTAAGTTCTACGTTCGTTTTGGATTGGGTACATACATTGGATTGGGCCTTCCCCAAACTGTTCCCACCAACATGGACGTGTACAATCCAGTGGAACTTAATGAAACACCTAACATCAGTCATTCAGAGGTTGATCAAGTAGTGTTGTCCATAGTGTTTGTTAGTTGGTGGAGCAGACTAGTTAGTTGAAGGAGAACGAGGTGGTTATAACGATTACCTTTGTGTCGTGTGTTTTCAGGTACACCAGGAACCTTGTGGACGAGGGAAATGGAAAGTTCAACCTCATGATTCTCTGCTGGGGTGAAGGACATGGCAGGTAGGCAGGAGCGCACGGTGGCATGAAAGCAAAGTGAATACAGATGTTTCTGAGGCGCAGCTCCTTTTAACGCTCATTATACTCTAACGAACATGGACCACTGACGCCGTGTGTTCAGTTCTTTACCGGCGCCTTGTTAATTATACCCATATTTGGCAGTCCGTGGTTAAGGACTCTGCCTCGGTACTATCTGCCACATGCTATCTGTGCCTTATTTATCACCTAATGTTTTTGGTTATGTGCAATTCAAATACATCAGACATCAGGTCTTTATATTTTATAGCTATAATTTATATATATATATATATATATATCCATTCATTATCTCCCGCTTTATCCTCTATTAGGGTCGCGGGGGGGTTCCTCATGCCCATCCAGGGGAGAATGTTTCAGGCGCTGGGCAGATACACCCAGGACAGGACGCCAAACCACACACTCACTCACACACACACACTCTATATGGAGCAATTTGGAATATTCAATTGACTTGATCCATGTTTTTGGACTGTGGGAGGAAACCAGAGAACCCGGAGGAAACCCACGCAGAGACGGGGAGAAGATGGAAATTTCGAACCGGGAATCTCTGAGAGGAGAACATGCTAACCACTAAGCCACCGTGCTTATGTATTTATATATTATATAATTTACAGAATTTTAACCTATGCCGCTATATATATATATATATATATATATATATATATTTTTTTTTTTTTTTCTGTATACTTTATACCCATGCCCAGTAGTAGATTGGTGTCCTGTCCTGGGTGTATCTGCCCAGCGCCCGAAACATTCTCCCCTGGATGGGCATAGGGAACCCCCTCCGCGACCCTAATATAAGATAAAGCGGAAGATAATGGATGGATGGATGGATACTTCATACCCATGTTTCTACACATGTTACAAACTTCGATACCTTGCGAGCAAATGCAACGAAATTTCGTTCTGCGTACACCAAGTGTATAACTGCATCATAATAAAGGTTATCTAAAGTCTAAGTCTAATTTTATTTACCACAAAACCTGGCAAAGTGTGATTTTTCCGGAACAATTCCATTCAGTGATGCCTTTATATCTGGCAACCCGACTACAGTGCTCTATGGCTGCTGAGTTTGCGATATCGGTTCACGACCACAACAAAGAATCTGTCACGTTTATTTAACGTTAAAGCAGTTTATTCGGTGATGCTGATGTCGCTGTGAATTCGGTGATGCTGATGTCGCTGTGAATTCGGTGATGCTGATGTTGCTGTGAATTCGGTGATGCTGATGTTGCTGTGAATTCGGTGATGCTGATGTCGCTGTGAATTCGGTGATGCTGATGTTGCTGTGAATTCGGTGATGCTGATGTTACTGTGAATTCGGTGATGCTGATGTTGCTGTGAATTCGGTGCTGCTGATGTTGCTGTGAATTTGTTCGCTGTCATGATAACAAAGCTGAGTGATGGTTGCATTCATCCTAAGCTCCATGATGTCATCTCACACACTGTGTCCTGTCCCACCTGCAGTAGTATCCATGACCACACCGACTCGCACTGCTTCTTGAAGATGCTCCAGGGACAGCTGAAGGAGACGTTGTTCGAGTGGCCTGACAAGAAGTGCCACGGAGACATGGTTCAGAAATCTCAGCGCATCCTGCAGGAAAACCAGTGCGCTTATATTAACGGTAATACGGCTTGATTGCTTAATGTCTATTTAGCTTTCTGTTAAGGCACCAAAATGTGTATTAATAGATAAAGCACTAAGGTGTGAGAGGGTGTGGCCTTAGTGTGATTAAATCAGGGCAAAGCGGTGTTGTCAGGATGACACAAAGCAGTTACACCTTTACCTGTGATTTATTCACAATAATGCAATAATACGGGACAAATAGCTCAGCCCTGGGTTGCTCCTGGTGTCTTTGTTTCATTCGCCGTTACATGAATGATGCTATGAATAACAGGCTATTTACAGTAAGCCATGGTTTATAGACTAAAGTGTGTTTACAACTAAGATAACACAGACATGGTGCACATTTTAAAAGCTCTCTGTGTGCTGACACGGTTCACATTTTGGTTGTAATAACATTATATCTTAATACCACAGTCTGTTATTGTAAAACTACAGCAAGAAGGCGTGGGGCGCGTCCAAACTTTTGACACTTTTGGCATTGTATATCAACATTGATCACTTAATTGTCCACCGGTTTGTTTCTACACTCCACTCACACCCACGCAACACACACTAACATTCATTCATTCATTATCTCCCGCTTTATCCTCTATTAGGGTTACGGAGGGGGGGGTTGGTTCCCCATGCCCATCCAGGGGAGAACGTCTCGGGCGCTGGGCAGATACACCCAGGACAGGGCGCCAATCCATCGCTGGGCACACACTCACTCACACATACACACTCTATATGGGGCAATTTGGAGAATTCAATTGACTTGATCCATGTTTTTGGACTGTGGAAGGAAACCGGAGAACCCGGAGAAAACCCACACAGACACGGGGAGGACATGGAAACTCCACCCAGATGGGGATTCGAACCGGGAATCCCTAGTGCTGAGAGGAGAACATGCTAAACCACTAAGCCACACGCATTAACATTCATTCATTCATTATCTCCTGCTTTATCCTCTATTAGGGCCGCGGGGGGGTTCCCCATGCCCATCCAGGGAAGAACGTCTCGGGCGCTGGGCAGATACACCCAGGACAGGGCGCCAATCCATCGCTGGGCACACACTCACTCACACAGACACACTCTATATGGGGCAATTTGGAGAATTCAATTGACTTGATCCATGTTTTTGGACTGTGGAAGGAAACCGGAGAACCCGGAGGAAACCCACACAGACACGGGGAGGACATGGAAACTCCACCCAGATGGGGATTCGAACCGGGAATCCCTAGTGCTGAGAGGAGAACATGCTAAACCACTAAGCCACACGCACTAACAATAATTGTAGAATAGGTATATAGCGTAGGTTGTCTATATATATATCAGGACGTCATTGCGATCCGATCGCACCTCCTGTAATGACCTCCTGTAATGACTCTACTGTAAATGTCCCGACTGCCCCGTGTCTACAGTAATGTAACCCCTGGAATGCCCTGTGTTGCAGATTCCATTGGCCTGCACCGTGTGGAGAACGTCAGTCACACGGAATGTGCAGCCAGCTTGCACTTGTACAGCCCCCCCTTCCAGACTTGCCAGACTTTTGACCAGCGGACTGGACATAAGAACACTGTCAAAATGACTTTTTGGAGCAAATTCGGCCAGAGGACGCCATATGTAAGTTCATGTCATGTGTATGTCTAAAAAAACAAACCTCAACTCAGCACGTATATACAAAATACAGACCTGTAGTGAGATTACATAAACATTTATTCAAATAGTGGTGGCTTTGGTTATAGATCTAACATGGAGAACCGTACATGTAGCTGAAGGACGAGGTTCTTACAGGTTCTACAGCAAAGAGGCTTTGATTTATTAATTATTCCATGTGCTGTGTGTGTGTGTATATATATATATATATATATATATATATATATATATATATATATACTGTATATATATATATAGCGGCACGGTGGATTAGTGGTCAGCACGTTCGCCTCTCAGCACTAGAGATGCCCAGTTCGAATCCCAATCTGGGTGGAGTTTCCATGTTCTCCCCGTGTCCACATGGGTTTCCTCTGGGTTCTCCGGTTTCCTTCCACAGTCCAAAACCATGGATCAACTCAATTGAGTTCTCCAAATTGCCCCATACAGAGTGTGCGTGAGTGAGTGAGTGTGTGCCCAGTGATATATTGGCGTCCTGTCCTGGGTGTATCTGCCCAGCGCCCAAAACCTTCTCCTTTGTATGGGCATGGGGAACCCCCCCGCGACCCTAATAGAGGATAAAGAGGAAGATAATGGATGGATGGAGATATATTTGTATACTCATTCATTTATTATCTCCCGCTTTATCCTCTATTAGGGTCACGGGGGGGGTGGTGGTTTATCCTCTACTAGGGCGCGGGGGGTACCCCATGCACATACAGGGGAGAACGTCTCTGGCGCTGGGCAGATAGACCCAGGACAGGGTGCCAATCCATCGCTGGGCACTCACTTACACAGACACGCACACACACACACACTATATGGGGCAGTTTGGAGAACTCAATTGACTTGATCCATGTTTTTGGACTGTGGGAGAAAACCGGAGAACCCGGAGGAAACCCACGTGGACACGGTGAGAACATGGAAACTCCACCCAGATGGGGATTCGAACAAGGAATCCCCAGCACTGAGAAGGGAACGTGCCAACCAATAAGCCTATATATATAGATAGATAGATAGATAGATAGATAGATAGATAGATAGATAGATAGATAGATAGATAGACACACACACACATATATATATATGTGTGTGTGTGTGTGTATATATATATATATATATATATATATATATATATATATATATATATATATATATTGTATATATATATATATATATATATATATATATATATATATATATATATATATATATACACAGTGTATGTTGAATGTATATTTATATTATATACACACTGCACACTGTGTGCTCTGTCGCTACAGTCAGCCTTAGCTGCACATTTTTATGGCCCAACCCTCCAATTACAGTGAGCCAAAGTAATGTTTATGGCACATCAAGTTCCCATTAAATTCACTGTGATGTCATTCACGGAATTCCTTCCAGAAACAGAACCTACCAGACGGGTCATAAAATTAAACCAGCCTGTTCTCTGGATAAACGTTATGGCGTGTTTAACACGCCCGCACACCGTGTCCTAAAGACGGCCGATGACAAACAGAGCGTTGGCAAATATGACGAGTTTATCTTTTATTCAGAGTTACATAAGAGGCCCGTCTCCAAACCGGCCAAACTCGTTGCAACATCTGACCGTTGATAAGGTTAGAACCTCGGTCGGCCCTTCGCGCCGTTCATTCGGACCTGCAGGTATCTCAATACTGACCTCTGGATCTTCTCGCTTTGCAGGAGGCGAGCGTCTCACAGGAAAACAACTGAAGACGGCCTGATCACATGGTTCTTCACGACATGTTTCATGTGCTATTGTTCTTCTTTTTGTAATACAAAAATAAAGATCCATCTGTTTTCCCCCCAAAATCGGTAAAGGACCTTGGAATCAATGCTGCCGTAATCCTAAAGGCTTTGTCCTGACCCAGGTCAGCCTTGGCACATACTGTCGAACGCATTCTGTGGGACTGAATAGCGGTATTAAGCCGCACAGGGCCCATGAATCTGTCCTTTGTTCACTCGGTTTGATGAGAGCTCTTCCGAACAGCATTCCTATGTGTCCATGACCTGTGAAATCACTATGCGTACTGTTACGGGCGGAGGGAGGGGGGGGGGAGTAGTATTGAAGTATTCTTTTATCTGTTTGTGCATAATTTATAAGAAGCTGTTTCCTTGCAAGTAATTACCCTCAATATAAAGTGTCAAATGTCACAAACCTTCTTGGACTTCAGTAATTTGTAATTTGTTTTTCTTTTTTTTTATTGATGCCCCAGACTTTCTATAAGGGGCATTTCGGGGGGTTAAGCATTAAGGGTGAGGAGTCTAAGATGAGCTCCCCAGGTGTGACTATGTGATTTTATTTTTTTCATTCATTCATTATCTCCCGCTTATCCTCTATTAGGGTCACGGTGGGGTTCCCCATGTCCATCCAGGGGAGAACGTGTCGGGCGCTGGGCAGACAAACCCAGGACAGGGCGCCAATCCATCGCTGGGCACAGACACACTCTATGGGGCAATTTTGAGAATTCAATTGACTTGATCCATGTTTTTGGACTGTGGGAGGAAACCGGAGAACCCGGAGGAAGCCCACGCAGACACAGGGAGAACATGGAAACTCCACCCAGATGGGGATTCGAACCGGGAATCCCTAGCGCTGAGAGGCGAACATGCTAAACCACTAAGCCACCGTGCCACCCTGATTTTATTTTATTTTATTTTATTTTTTTAGACTGTAAGCATCTAGAATAGAAAGCATTTTATTTTGCCAGGTGTTAAATAAGACTTGTTTCATTTCCCACCCGTAATGAGGATGATATTTATAGATCGCAGAGTTCGAAATGCTTTTTTTGTAATACTGTCTGCACAATCAACAGTATTTGTAATGGTGGAACGTCGGCTTTAACGTTAAAACGATAAATAAAAACAGTTTTCTACGAAATATCGTCTGTGTTTCCGTTACATGTTGGATATTCAGTTTGTATGTTTACTGGTGGAGGCGGCACGGTGGCATAGGGGTTAACATGTTCGCCTCTCAGCGCTAGGGATTCCCAGTTCGAGTTTCCATGTTCTCCCTGTGTCCACGTGGGTTTCCTCCGGGTTCTCCGGTTTCCTTCCACAGTCCAAAAACATGGATCAAGTGAATTCATTCATTCATTTATTAATTCATTATCTCCCGCTTTATCCTCTATTAGGGTTGCGGTGGGGTTCCCCATGCCCATCCAGGGGAGAACGTCTCGGGCGCTGGGCAGATAGACCCGGGACAGGGCGCCAATCCATCGCTGGGCACGCACTCGCTCACTCAAACACACTCTATATGGGGCAATTTTGGAGAATTCAATTAACTTGATCCATGTTTTTGGACTGTGGGAGGAAACCGGAGAACTAGGAGGAAACCCACGTGGACACGGGGAGAACATGGAAACTCCACCCAGATGGGGATTCGAACCGGGAATCCCTAGAGCTGAGAGGCGAACGTGCTAAACACTATGCCACCGTGCCGCCCAATCAAGTAAATTGAGTTCTCCAAATTGCCCCATATAGAGTGTGTCTGTGTCTGTAAATCTCAAGCATCTTTATCACCCCTATATGAGCTTCGTCTATTTGTCTGTTTGTAAATCCTATTTCACCCACCTTCCGTTATCCGATTCAGAGGAAACTTTTGTTCCCGATTGTTCATCGTCAATGACAACACATGAATCAATTAAAAAAAATACCAATTAATCAACCAATTAGTGGTAATTACTTCATTTTGTTTTTTTATAAATTGCCCATTATCTATTAAATTTAATAATTCACAAGTAGAATTAATTTAGGATAAAGTCATTAACATGATAGGTGGCTTAGTGGTTTAGCATGTTCTCCTCTCAGCTCTAGGGATTCCCGATTCGAATCCCAATCTGGGTGGAGTTTCCATGTTCTCCCCGTGTCCGTGTGGATTTCCTCCGGGTTCTTCGGTTTCCTCCCACAGTCCAAAAACATGGATCAAGTCAATTGAGTTCTCCAAATTGCCCCATATAGAGTGTGTCTGTGTGAGTGAGTGTGTGTCCAGTGATAGATTGGCGCCCTGTCCTGGGTCTATCTGCCCAGCGCCCGAGACGTTCTCCCCTGGATGGGCATAGGGAACACCGCCGCGACCCTAATAGAGGATAAAGCGGGAGATAATGAATGAATGAATGAATGAATGGTCACATGACTAAAGGGTAATTAACTAAACAAGGCACGAAATGAATGAAAACAAACCGAAACGAGGAAACGGAAGTAAAGTTAAATACTCAAACCAAAACGTTCTGACAATCAGATTCCCCTGATACCACCTTCATCTCTCCTCTCCAACTTTGCCTTTAACATGTTCTCCATGTACCGTGTCTCCTAACCTTGTCCATCCTCATCCGTCCCAATGTGAGTTTACTAGAGGTTTAAAAAACCCATTTTTTATCTAATCATGAGGAAATCGTTACTGAATTTGGGAATGTTATGTAACGTGAGTAGTGACCATCCACCTCTAGTTGTTCTGGGTCTTTGTGCTTATCGTTCCGACACGGTCCGCGGTACATGGTGTTCTTTCTGGCATCAAAGTAATTTGGTGAATTTTGCTCCTGTCCATTTGATCTGAGAGTAAATATGCGTAAAGTAAATGTGTACCCGCTGTTCTTCAGGTTACATCACTGTTATCAAATGGCTTACCACATGGAAATCTTTCTAAACCTGCAGTTACCTCATAGTTACCTGAAACTTCAAATCACAAATTTTTTGGAAACAATGGTGTATAATGAGCTTATACTGTTAATAAAACAACGGTGGCCCTAGTATCGACCCTTGTGGGACACCTTTTGTACTAAAAAACTTAAAATTGTTTGTTAGACTATAGAGTAGACTATATATAGTCTAACTCAGGCTGTGTATAGTGTTTGGTGGTACAGTTTGCCATTTGCTTAATAAATAACTGGCAAAAAATATCAAATTAGCAGTTTATTCGAGAGAGAAATTTGACTCAGGTGGTTTTGATCCATGAAATGACAGACGGGTGTGATGACTATCTGGTTTTGTTTAAATAGGCAGGTCACATGGTTACAGGAGGACAAATCCAGGTTAACTTTAAAGCAGTGAAAGGCCTGTCTATGGTTCCACCATAAGAAGAACACCACTCAACAGTGGTGCTCAGTGGGGATAGAGGTGAAAGGAAAAAGCCATTGTTGTACATATGTTGGGACCTGTTTGCAGTTTGTTTTATATGTCTTATTTATCAGTTGGACCATTTTAAGGCAGGTCTTTTTGGCTGGTGGATCATTCCCTGTTGTACTGATATTTGTGGATCAGACACAGCAGTGCTGCTGAAGTTTTGTAAATATCTCAGAAACACCACCGGCGTCCCGTAAACACTGAAGAACAAGCTGAATTAAATGAACTGTGCAGGAGATAAGCTACTGTCTTTCATTTTACATCTACATGGTGGTGCTGCTGAGTCTGATCCACTCGTATCAGAGCAACTCACACTAACACGTCATAAACATTTAAAGAACCATGGTGTCTGACAGCAGTTTGTACAATATGTCTCTTAAAGATGAAGTAGGTTACACAAATCAGGTTTGGTTTGATACAACGTTCACCCCTCCCGTAAGAATGACTTACGTTGCCTCTCATTACTGAGCTTATAATGGAGCTGAGTACATGGTACATTACTCTTGGGCTGTAATTAAGCCTATTTAACCTGTGAGTGAAGACAGCTTAATTAATTGTGTGCACGCTGTTCTGCAGGTTACTATAATTAAATGTCCTAATGAAAATAACCTAGTTAAGCTCATACTTTAATCAGAACGACTTTAATCAGGTCAGCACCTATTTAAACTGAACCGGCAATTTGCAGAGACTTTAGCCAAAGCATCTTCCGGGCTTTCCAACTTGGACACATGGTCAGCCATGATACAATAACTGAGGAGCAATGAGGGTTGAGGGCAACCCCTGAGCTACCACCCTTATAACCAGTGCAACAAAGTCAGGTAGATTAGTCAACATTAAACCTCATCACTTAGATAAATAATTTTTCACCTAATCCTCCACTTGGGTCATGCGGCGGCTGTTTGGGGCACTGGGCAGAACAGGGCGCCAATTCATCGCTGGGCACACACTTCCACAAACACACACAATATTTCCGAACTGGCTGCATTACTGTAAGGCCCTGAAGAGGGTGGTGAGGACAGCGGAATACATAATTAGAAATAAGCTTCCTGCAGGGCGGCACGGTGGTTTAGTGGTCAGCATGTTCTCCTCTCAGCACTAGGGATTCCCGGTTCGGATCCCCATCTGGGTGGAGTTTCCATGTTCTCCTCGTGTCTGCGTGGGTTTCCTCCGGGTTCTCCGGTTTCCTCCCACAGTCCAACAACATGAATCAAGTCAATTGAGATGTAGAGTGTGTTTATGTGCGTGTCTGTGAGTGTGTGCCCAGTGATAGATTGGCGCCCTATCCTGGGTCTATCTGCCCAGTGCCCAAAACGTTCTTCACTGGATGGGCATGGGGAACCCCGCGACCCTAATAGAGGATAAAGAGGAAGATAATGGATGGATGGATGAATAAAGCTTCCTGCACTAGAGAACCTCTACCAGTCTCGCTGCACGAGGAAGATCCCAAAATCCTGCTGGACAGCAGTCACCCAGCACACAGACTGTTCATCTTGACTTTTACATTTACATTACATTTACATTTGGTCATTCAGCAGACGCTTTTATCCAAATCGACTTACAAATGAGAACATTACAAGTCAGAAGTTCTGCAGAAAACCAACTCCACTGTAAATTCATTAAACCTGATCGTTATTTGATGCGGCACCCCCCCCCCCCTTTTTTTTTACGACAGGTATTATTTAAAGAGATGCGTCTTCAGTAGTTTCTCAAAACTGCTTAGTGATACTGCCTTACGGACAGAGTTGGGAAGATCGTTCCACCATTTTGCAGTGCTGAACGCCATGGAAGGGCGGCACTGTGACTTAGTGGTTTAGCATGTTCTCCTCTCAGCACCAGGGATTCCCGGTTCGGATCCCCATCTGGGTGGAGTTTCCATGTTCTCCCCGTGTCCAGGTTCTCCGGTTTCCTCCCACAGTCTAAAAACATGGATCAAGTCAATTGAGTTCTCCAAATTGCCCCATATAGTGTGTGTGTGAGTGAGTGTGTGCCCAGCGATTGATTGGCGCCCTGTCCTGGGTGTTTCTGCCCAGTGCCCGAAACGTTCTCCCCTGGATGGGCATGGGGAACCCCCCCTCCCCCCCGCGCAACCCTAATATAGGATAAAGCGGAAGATAATGGATGGATGAATGAAAGAACGCCACGGAGTGAGAATGAGCTCCTCGATGAGGTGGAATCACCAGGTGGCGATCATCACTGGAGCGATGTGAACGAGTCGGAGTTGTAGTGTATATAATAGATTAACTTGAAACTATATTTAGGGGAAATTTAGAGCCATTTTAACAGGAATCCATGAAAACCCACACAGACACGGGGAGAACACCCACTCCACCCAGATCAGAATTCACACCTGGATCCCCAGAGCCGAGAGGTGGACGTGCTAACGGCCAAACCAGCGTGCCGTCCTCAATGTCAAATGTCTGCCATTCAGGACACGACTGCTGGGTTAGAGGGTTTGTTCTGGGTGAAACGCCACCCCCGGGGCATCTGAGGTTGTTAAGGTTAGTCTGTTGCATTGTACTGTGAGGGTTCATTCAGCCTGAACCTTGAATGAACACATTGATTTGTAATGCCACCCTCGGTACCTCGATACCCATAGAACCTGCGACACAAACGGCAATTAAACATGAGAAGTTTCACAACACTCTGCCGCCAACATCACGAATCATGCAGGCGGACTTTATTGCAGGGCAGCATCAATATTTTACCAGCGGGGTCAATATTTCCAGGAAATTTGAGCCCAGTTGGACTGAACATTGTCACGTATCAGCCTTTATCATGATCAGGACTTGAATGGGAATCTTATTTGCCGAGCAGATGAGGTAAACAAGCGCTTCACATGGAAACTGGGGAACAGAGGGAGCTTTACTTTCTCTTAATTACCTTTTTGCTCTTAAGAATGGAGAGTTCCATTCTCTATATGTTGGCATTTCACACCATGAACTAAAATAATAGCAATAAAGAGAAAATGGACATGTTTTGAGCTGGGCGGCATGGTGGCTCGGGGGTTTAGCATGTTCTCCTCTCAGCGCTAGGGGTTCCCGGTTCGAATCCCCATCTGGGTGGAGTTTCCATGTTCTCCCCGTGTCCGCGTGGTTTCCTCCGGGTTCTCCGGTTTCCTCCCACAGTCCAAAAACATGGATCAAGTTAATTGAATTCTCCAAATTGCCCCATATAGAGTGTGTGTGTGAGCGAGTGTGTGCCCAGCGATGTATTGGCGCCCTGTCCTGGGTGTATCTGCCCAGCGCCCAAAATTTTTTCCCCTGGATGGGCATGGGGAACCCCACCACGACCCTAACAGAGAATAAAGCGCGAGATAATGAATGAATAAATGAATGTTTTGAGCTTTAAATTCATTCATCTATTATCTTCCACTTTATCCTCTATTCGGGTCGCGGGGGGGCTCCCCATGCCCATCCAGGGGAGAACGTTTCGGGCGCTGGGCAGATACACCCAGGACAGGGCGCCGATCTATCACTGGACACACACACACTCACACAGACACACTCTATATGGGGCAATTTTGAGAACTCCATTGACTTGATCCATGTTTTTGGACTGTGGGAGGAAACCGGAGAACCCGGAGGAAACCCACACGTACACGGGGAGAACATGGAAACTCCACCCAGATGGAGATTCGAACCGGGAATCCATAGCACTGAGAGGAGAACATGCCAACCACTAAGCCGCCCGAGCTTTAAATTGTCTTTCTAAAATGTTCCTTGGGCACGTCCTCATTTTGACCATCTCTCTGTAAGCCTCAGGCACCCCTTCATTATGTAGAGCCTCACACTGTGCCTGTATTGTCTGAGATGCAAACTATTTAAATTAATTAATAAGCATAAATTAATGAGTTAAAGCCAAAATGCTGAACTAAAAAAGTAGCAACATATTATTATTATTATTAATGATTTAACATGAAGCATATTATGGTGTAGTCCACTCATTCTGTAAAGTGATTTATAGTGATATAGTGTTGTTCTTAGTGCAGGGACTTTGAGTTTGATAACAAACTCATTAAATAATGTCTTTATGGACCGTGTGGTATTAATCTGAGCCGCACCCGATAATAATAAACTTTAAATCAATAACTAAAAAGGGGTGAGTCACATGTTTGAAATGATTAAATGTATTATAGCCTCCCTTGGGCGGCACGGTGGTGTTGTGGTCAGCACGGCTGCCTCTCAGCTCTGGGGATCCAGGTTTAAATCCTGATCTGGGTGGAGTCTCCATGTTCGGGTTCTGCGGTTTTCTCTCACAGTCCAAAAACATGGATTCAAGGTGTATTGGCTAATCTAAATTGTCCCTGGGTGGCACGGTGGCTTAGTGGTTATCAATGTCTCCTCTCAGCACTAGGAGTTCCAGGTTCGAATCCCCATCTGGGTGGAGTTTCCATGTTCTTCCCGTGTCTGCGTGGGTTTCCTCCAGGTTCTCTGGTTTCCTCCCACAGTCTAAAAACATGGATCAAGTCAATTGAGTTCTCCAAATTGCCCCATATAGAGTATGTATGTGTATGTGTCTGTGTGTGTGAGTGTGTGCCCAGGGATAAGTTGGTGCCCTGTCCTGGGTGTGTCTGCCCGGCGCCCGAGACGTTGGATGGGCATGGGGAACCCCAGCATGACCCTAATAGAGGATAAAGCAGAAGATAATGAATGAATGAATAAAAATTGTCCCTTTGTAAATTGCCCCTACATGGTATTTCTGTGTGCCCAGACATAGATTGGCACCCTGTCTACCTGAGTATGTTCCAGCACATGAAATGTTCTCTCTTGCATTGATATAGGGAACCCCCCCCCCCACGACCCTAGTAATGAATAAATGAATATTATACACTCACTGATTTACTTACATATAGGTGGACTTTGTAGTTCTACTATTACAAAGTGTAGTCTGTCATTTTGTGGCAGTATACGGCTTTGGTGTATTTATTTCAGCGCAAATAATATTTAATGTAAATCTAACTATTTTTACTGAATTATGTTCCCTCATCAACCTCAGCATCAGCGACCAAACATCCATCCATCCATTATCTTCCGCTTTATCCTCTATTAGGGTTGCGGGGGGGTGGGGGTCCCATGCCCATCCAGGGAAAAACGTCTTGGGCGCTGGGCAAATACATCCAGGACAGGGCGCCAATCTATCGCTGGGCACACACTCACTCACACAGACACACTCCTTATGGGGCAATTTGGCGAATTCAATTGACTTGATCCATGTTTTTGGACTGTGAGAGGAAACCGGAGAACCCGGTTGTTCTCCTGCATCTTTTGAACCTGGATGGAGGCGCAGAGCCGCTTATCATATGAGGGGCGTGGTAGCTCAGTGGTTAGGGTGTTGGGCTATCAATCTGAAGGTTGGGGGTTCAAACCCCAGGTCCACTGAAGTTACCATTGTGGGTCCTTGAGCAAGACCCTTAACCCTCATTGCTGCAGTGATGTTGTGATGAACCCTGTGCTCACCTTGTAAGTCGCTTTGGATAAAAGCGTCCAATAAATGACCAAATGTAATGTAAATGTATTTATCATAAAGTGGAAGCATCAGCTACATGAAGCAGCTGATAAGTAACGCAATCGTGTTTCCAAATGTTTTTAATGCTCATCTTTCGATCTCATTGCCATTAACGTGAAGTCATACAAGTACTTACAAGAATCCCAACTTGATGGTCAGGGTCAGAATACACCCCCCCCCCCTTTCCCAAAGTGTTAATGAGGGATAAGGGCCGTGCGTAAGGCTCCACCTGGGTAAAGTCAGTGAACCCATGATTTGAACCCTCTACATTCAGATTGAAAACCCCACACCCTGCCTTTTACATACTTTTTACTCTGTAACAATCAGGACCCCCACTGCACCACCTCAGAGCAGGTGTTATTTGGATCATTCCCAGCACTACGGTGACCAAAGTGGATCAGACACAGAAGTGCTGATGTTGTTAAAATATCTTGATACCGCTGTTGGACTGAGAAAATCCACTAACTAAAAATGCTCAGCCACCTGCATCCCGGTGAAGACAAGCTGATCAATACACAGTGTGCATAAGATGAGCTACTGTTTCTAATTTACAATCCAATCTACAAAGAGGAGGCACGGTAGCTTAGTGGTTTAGCACGTTTGCCTCTCAGTGCTAGGGATTCCCGGTTCGAATCCCCATCTGGGTGGACTTTCCATGTTCTCCCCGTGTCCGCGTGGGTTTCCTCCGGGTTTGCCGGTTTCCTCCCACAGTCCAAAAATATGGATCAAGTCAATTGAGTTCTCCAAAATTGCCCCCTATAGAGTGTGTTTGTGTGAGTGAGTGTGTGCCACGCATGGGGAACCCCCCCCCCCGCGACCCTAATATAGGTTAAAGCAGAAGATAATGGATGAATGAATCTACGAAGAGGAACCTCTGCAGAGTTCCAAAGAGTAAGTCAAATGTTATGATAATCGAACGAATCGTTTTGATTTGCATAGATAATACACACACACACAAACACACACACACACACACACAGAAGTTTGCCCTTATTTATCAGATATGTAATGCTCTGTGATTGGATATGGTCTCTGTGTATATTTTTTCAGAAGCCTTTCGAAGGACACTTGTTGTGGTTTGTGGCTGAAATTCATTAAATGAGTTACAGAGCACTAAACAGATCCACAGGCGTCAATATAACTAAACATTACGTAACAACGTCTCCCAGGCATAAAGGGTCTTTTAACTTGACTCTGCTGCACTCTGTACTTTTTACAGTATGAGATACAGTATCAGATCAAAGGAGCTGTAAAAACATTTGGAAACATGATTGCATTACTTATCAGCTGCTTCATGTAGCTGATGTTTCCTCTTTATGATAAGCGGCTCTGCGCCTCCATCCAGGTTCAAAAGATTCGGGAGAACATTGTTTATATCAGCATGTTATTGGACTCGTGTCAAAGCTGCTATCTATTCTTGATAAACCATCAACATCCCTGCTTGTTTTTAAAGGTGGCATTAATTGTCATGTAAACAGAGAACATACAAAGTCTTCTCACATTCCTTTATGATCATGTGTTTACATAGAAAATGAGATGTGGGTGAGCAGATTTGCAGATTTTATTATGAAATGTTTGGTTGCGGCGGCACGGTGGCTTAGTGATTAGCATGTTCTCCTCTCAGCACTAGGGATTCCCGGTTCGAATCCCCATCTGGGTGGAGTTTCCATGTTCTCCCCGTGTCTGAGTGGGTTTCCTCCGGGTTCTCCGGTTTCCTCCCACAGTCCAAAAACATGGAACAAGTTAATTGAATTCTCAAAAAATTGCCCCAATAGAGTGTGTCTGTGTGAGTGAGTGTGTGCCCAGCGATGGATTGGCGCCCTGTCCTGGGTCTATCTGCCCAGCGCCCGAGACGTTCTCCCCTGGATGGGCATGGGGAACCCCACCGCGACCCTAATAGAGGATAAAGCGGGAGATAATGAATGAATGAATGTTTGGTTGCTGCTGCTGAGGTTGATGAGGGAACATTCATTCATTATCTCCCGCTTTATCCTCTATTAGGGTCGCGGTGGGGTTCCCCATGCCCATCCAGGGGAGAACGTCTCAGGCGCTGGGCAGATAGACCCAGGACAGGGCGCCAATCCATTGCTGGGCACACACTCACTCACACAAACACACTCCACTCTACATGAAGCAATTTGGAGATCTCAATTGACTTGATCCATGTTTTTGGACTGTGGGAGGAAACCGGAGAACCCGGAGGAAACCCACGCAGACACGGGGAGAACATGGAAACTCCACCCAGATGGGGATTCGAACCGGGAATCCCTAGCGCTGAGAGGCGAACGTGCTAACCACTAAGCCACCGTGCCGCCATGAGTAAACATAATTCAGTAAAAATTGTTAGAAACTGATTATAAATCAAAGAAGGCCCTTAAATTCCATCTACTATCTTCCGCTTAATCCTCAATTGGGGTCGCGCGCCCGCGGGGGGGGGGGGGTGATGCCTTTGACCATCCAGGGCACATTTACTCACAAATACACACAATTGATTTATATCATTAATCAATCCATTGGCTGTTTATCCAAAAGCTGCATCTTTCTGGCATTAAGTCGAAATATTAATGTAATATGTTTTAATGTGTTGGTTGTTTTGTAACACTATGAAAATTAGCAAAGGCTCACTATGTAGCTCACTAGAAAATCCCTGCACTGGTTTGTATTGTTATTATGTAACTTTGCACATGACTGCAGTCTGTCGTCCGTGACCAGATATGTAAATATTCGTCCTGCCTCTGGGAAATAAGTTTAATATACCTGCAACAGTGGTTTAGTGCTGCACCCATGCGGTAAAGACTGTAATAGACGGTCTTTATGATAAAAATAATAATTAATATCTGTGGAATGTTACAAATTCAGTCTGTATTTAACTTTGGTTTGGGTTCAATTCACCTTGAATTAATGTTTTTGAACTTTGGGAGGAAACCTGGATGATCACATGCGCACACAAGGAGAACATGCAAACTCCACACAGATTGGGATTCCAGCGCTGAGAGCCCACATTTCACACATGTGTATACACACACACACACACACACACACACACACACACACATATATATGAGACCCTAATAAAGGATAAAGCAGAAGATAATGGATGGATGTGTGTGTATATATATATATATATATATCGCTGCGGGGTTCCCCATGACCATCCAGGGGAGAACGTCTCAGGCAGAGCGTCTCTTGGAAGATACACCCAGGACAGGGCGGCAATCCATCGCTGGGCACACACTCACACACACACACACACACACACACACACTCTATATGGGGCAATTTGGAGAATTCAATTGACCTTGATCCATGTTTTTTGGACTGTGGAACCCGGAGGAAACCCACGCGGACACGGGGAGAACATGGAAACTCCACCCAGACTGGGATTCGAACCGGGAATCCCCAGCGCTGAGAGGAGAACATGCTAATCACTAAGCCACCGTGCCGCCTATATATTTATATGGGCGGCATGTGTGTGTGTGTACAATGTGGGCTCTTGTATGTGGGCTACATGTATATATACATATACTGTATATATATATATATATATATATACAGTACATGTCTATACACATTTCAAGTTATGTTCGTTGTGAAGATTTTAACAGATTTTTTTTTGTTGTTGTTTTATTTTCACACAACAATAAACTTCTGCGATTAAACCTTTATAAATCCTATAGTAAATACTATAAATCTTTACATACCCTATAACTCTATACACGATTAAAATGTCTTTTAAGTTGTATTTTTTACAATCTTTAGTCATGTTAATGATCACTTTTAAAGCTCTTTATTCATTCATTATCTCCCGCTTATCCTCTATTAGGGTCGCGGTGGGGTTCCCCATGCCCATCCAGGGGAGAACGTCTCGGGCGCTGGGCAGATAGACCCAGGACAGGGCGCCAATCCATCGCTGGGCACACACTCACTCACACAGACACACTCTATATGGGGCAATTTTGAGAATTCAATTAACTTGATCCATGTTTTTGGACTGTGGGAGGAAACCGGAGAACCCGGAGGAAACC
>JAFMOD010000508.1:201402-215331 GCA_019802435.1 Corydoras maculifer
AATGCATTATTATTATTGATATGGTAAATTTATAACAGGTTTAATGGATTTGTATTTGATTTACGTTGAATTCTGCACTGTGTGTTCTAAGTTAATCTAAAATACAACAATGTTACTTCACTCTGAGCAGTGTGTGTCGGTTTTTCAGGGTCAGGGCTCAATGTTTGTCAGATTCATGTGAATTCTGATAATTTTATAAAAGGTGTTGTACTTTCTGTTTCTTGATGTGTGTCCTGTAAGGTCCCCCTGTCCTGTTTTAATGCCTCAGTGTGAATTCAAATTGTCCCACTCTGTTAATAATGTCACTGTCTGATTAAACATCCACAAGGTGGAGCAATAGGGTGAATGTGTCTAACAGAGTGGATAACAGCAACATTGCCCTGTCTCTTTCAAGCATCCCAGTGCATCTGACATTTAACACATCACCACTACAACAGTATTTCTATTATCCATCCATCTTCTGCTTTATCCTCTACTAGGATTGCGGTGGGTGGGGGGGTTCCCCATGCCCATCCAGGGGAGAACATTTCAGGTGCTGGGCAGATACACCCAGGACAGGACACCAATCTATCGCTGGACACACACTCACTCACACAAACACACACTATATGGGGCAATTTGGAGAACTCAATTGACTTGATCCATGTGTTTGGACAGTGGGAGGAAACCGGAGAACCCAGAGGAAACCCACGCAGACACAGGAAGAACATGGAAATCTACCCAGATTGGGATTTGAACCGGGAACCCCTAGTGCTGAGAGGCGAACGTGCTAAACACTAAGCCCTTTTTTCTAAGAAAATGAAAGCATTATATAAACCCGAACTCAGGTTTAAACTGAGGTTAACTGTGTAATAATCTACTGTAATTAAAACTGATTTTAAAATGTTGGGTTTTTTTTGTTGTAGGTCGTGACCGGTGGACACTATGATGTCGACTGCCGCCTGGAGGATCCAGAAGGTACGGTTTTGTACAAAGAAATGAAGAAGCAGTACGACAGCTTCACCTTCACGGCTGCCCGGAACGGGACCTACAAGTTCTGCTTCAGCAACGAGTTCTCCACCTTCACCCACAAGACCGTCTACTTCGACTTTCAAGTTGGGGACGACCCCCCACTCTTCCCCAATGAAAACAGGGTGACTGCACTGACTCAGGTATGTCCCTTCATCGTCTGTAGATCCATCACACACTATACTGAAGCCGAACTGAGAGATTTATATTTAAATTAAAAGAGTTTCAGCTGTTCCCTGGTCTGTTCAGTAAAACAAACCTTAGTTCCTGTGTGAGAACAGTTTAGGGATAGCCCCCTTTTCTTTTTTTCTTTTTTTTTTTGGAACATGACAGCACACCAGTGGACATTGGTGTCCGTAAAGACATGGATGACGGAGAACTTGAGTCCTGAGCTCAACACTTGGAGTACTCAATTAGAGTGGAGGCTACAAGCCAGACCTCTGGCCCAACATCAGTGTCTGACCTCACAATTGTGCCTCTGGTAGAATGGTCCAAAATTGTCACACACTCCATGTAAGCCTCCCCAGATAGGTTAGATGGACTGCTCCAAAACGGGGCAGTTGTAGGCTTGTGGTTAAAGAATCAGGAATTATGGAACCATTATAGTGTATATACACTGACACAACAGATAATGTCTTTTTTTCATTCATTCATTTATTATCTTTAGCTTTTTCCTCTATTAGGGTCGCGGGGATTTTCGCCATGCCCATCCAGGGGAAAACGTTGACGCACAGACACACTCTATATGGGGCAATTTGAAGAATTCAGTTGACTTGATCCATGTATTTGGACTGTGGGAGGAAACCCACGCGGACACGGGGAGACATGGGAATTCGAACCGGGAATCCCTAACGCTGAGAGGAGAACATGCTAAACCACTAAGCCACCGTGCCACCAGTCTCGTTTTTTAACTCTAATATTTAGAGGTATCCACTCTGCGTTTATTAACCACATCTCTCTCTCTCTCAGATGGAGTCGGCCTGCGTCTCCATCCATGAGGCCCTGAAGTCCGTGATCGACTACCAGACCCATTTCCGTCTGCGAGAGGCTCAGGGCCGCAGCCGAGCCGAGGACCTGAACACCAGGGTGGCCTTCTGGTCCGTGGGCGAGGCCTTCATTCTGCTGGTGGTCAGCATCAGTCAGGTGGTTTTGCTGCGCAGCTTCTTCTCAGACAAGAAAACCACCACGACCCGCATGGGCTCCTAACAGCACCTCCGAGGCAGCCATCCGTTTGTCATGTTCAAGCTCTGTTTTTGTGTTTCTGTTTTTTTTCTTTTTTTTTTTTTTTTTTAAGAACTCCACACAAAATGTTTATTTAAAGATGATGTTTGGTCTCGCATCTTTTAGCCATGTTGTTGGAGACAGGGGTGGGTGGGTGGGGGTGGGGTTATACCCGCAGAGTCAAGAAGTAAACCCCTTTAATTTATTGCATTGGTGTGCAGTTTTCATTTTTACACCGTGTCCCTGACGAAAGGTGAATGAATAAATTTCTCAACACGCGCCATGCTTTGATAACGTGCTTATGGGGCTCCGGTGACGGGGGATGGGATCAGTATTGAATATTCAGAGTTCCAAAACACTTGGAAATCCATCAGAAATGCCTTCTGTCCTGTTATTATTCAGCACTTGGCTTTATTTAGTGTTTTTATTGATTTGTGAGTGTGGCTGATGCACACCTGAGGATTTCACTTCACATCCGGTCGTTCGTCTGCTGCACTGTTACACTGTGGATCTTCTTATCTGCTGTACTTCCATCTGAACCAGACGAGCCCGTAGCCGAACCCAAATAAAATAGAATTATGGTGACCACCAGACATCCGGTGTGTAGTTGATAGGTTAAATACCACCGGTCATGTATCTAATGGAGAAAGAGGGTGTAGTGCAGAATATTGTAACTGGGAGATTTTTTTTTGTGTAGAGAATTAAAGCTCTTTTTCTTTCCCCCCCTAAGTGTTTTTAAGTAGTTGGACGTGTCCATGGTGTAGGGTGAGTGTGGGTTAGATTGCATTGCAGATTGTTGCATTGGCTCTGCAAGACAAATGTGCTCAGTCCTGTAAAGCTGATCTCCGGTCAGTGGTCACCTCTAAAGCCACTTTTTCATTTTATCGATTGAACTCGCACTACGAGCGATTGTGTGGCTCCTATCGAAGCCTGCGCTCTCCAAGAGAACCCTGTCTGTATTGTTACAGGTTTGCTTTTCAGGACTTTCACAGTATGTTTTTGAAATAAATAATTTAATCGTTTGTAAAATTGTTGCCGAAATTACAAACAATTCTTTCGATATTTACAGCCAATCCGTGACATGACTGTAATGTTCTGGTGAACCCAATAAAGCTAAGAAAACACCTGACTGCTTAAAGGCTTTTTTATTTCTGTGCCCTGCCTTATTCGTTTGCTACCACAAGGGGGCGACGTGTAGAAGGCTTGATGATTCTGCTATTGTATGGCAACTAGAGGTGAATTTATTCCTCGGTGTTATTATTCATTCATTATCTCCCGCTTATCCTCTATTAGGGTCGCGGTGGGGTTCCCCATGCCCATCCAGGGGAGAACGTCTCGGGCGCTGGGCAGATAGACCCAGGACAGGGCACCAATCCATCGCTGGGCACACACTCACTCACACAAACACACTCTAAACAGGGCAATTTTGAGAATTCAATTAACTTGATCCATGTGTTTGGACTGTGAGAGGAAACCGGAGAACCCGGAGGAAACCCACGCAGACACGGGGAGAACATGGAAACTCCACCCAGATGGGGATTCGAACCGGGAATCCCTAGCGCTGAGAGGCGAACGTGCTAACCACTAAGCCACCGTGCCGCTCGGTGTTATTAATTTTATTATTTATTCATTCATTATCTTCCGCTTTATCCTCTGTTAGGGTTGTGGTGGGGTTCCCCATGCCCATCCAGGGAAGAACGTCTCGGGCGCTGGGCAGATACACCTAGGACAGGGTGCCAACCTATCGCTGGGCACACTCACACACACATTACTCTACATGGGGCAATTTGGAGAACTCAATTGACTTGATCCATGTTTTTGGACTGTTGGAGGAACATGTTAAACCACTAAGCCACCGTGCCGCCCCTTTATTAATTATTAGGTGTAAATATTCGAATGAGGGTTTTTTTGTGTACGTTAATTTATAAAAGTGTAAGTTTTGAACTATAAATGAAACCAGGCCTGTATTATTATTTTTTATATATATACCAGTATCTATTTAGATTTCAAAGTCAATAGTCTGTAGTGGTGGCTTTATGTTTACCTCCCTGACATATTGTGTCTGCGTGGGTTTCCTCCGGGTTCTCCGGTTTCTCACAGTCCACAAACATGGATCAAGTCAATTGAATTCTCCAAATTGCCCCATATGAAGTGTGTTAGTGAGTGTGTGCTCAGCGATGGATTGGTGTCCTGTCCTGGGTGTATCTGCCCAGCGCCCGAAACGTTCTCCCCGTTCTCCCGTCATTTTAATTGTTATAGTTCAATATTTAAGTAGACTGTAAAATCAGTGCAGTTATGAAGGAATGCAGTTGGTTCTGTAATTATAGTATGTTTGTAGACCAAAAAAAAATTTGGAACCCTAGAACCCTAGTAGAGCAAAAAGTGGAAGATAATGGATGGATGGATGTGGGCATGGTAGCTCAATGGTCAGGGCTATCAATCTGAAGGTTGGGGGTTCAAATCCCAGGTCCACTGAAGTTACCAGTGTGGGTCCTTGAGCAAGACCCTGAACCCTCATTGCTCCAGGGATGTTGTGATGAACCCTGTGTTCACCTTGTAAGTCGCTTTGGATAAAAGCATCTGCTAAATGACCAAATGTAAATGTAATGGATGGATGGATGGATGGATGGATGACCCCCTGTCCTTATGTAAGCAGGTATATCAGCACTGCATACAATTCAATACTTATTAAACGTTCTGTTCTAAGTTTTGCTTCTAAATTCAAAGTCCATGTCACATCCCCAACAGACAGAACTCAAACTTTAGACTTTATCGTGTGTACTGTCAATAAAAACAGCTCGACGAGAGCAAATAAACACACACATCGTTGCTCCTAACTTCTGCCGTTGACCTGCATTTAAAAAAAAAAAAAAAAAAAAAGGACAACTCAGGGCGGCACGGTGGCTTAGTGGTTTAGCATGTTCTCCTCTCAGCACTATGGGTTCCTGGTTCAAATCCCATGGACTTTCCATGTTCTCTCCGTGTCCGTGTGGGTTTCCTCCGGGTTCTCTGGTTTCCTCCATCCATTATCTACCACTTCATTCTATATTAGGGTTGTGTGTGGGGGGGGGGGTTTCCCATACCCATCCAGGGGAGAATGTTTCGGGCGCTGGGCAGATACACCCAGGACAGGACGCCAATCCATCACTGGACACACACTCACACACTCTATATGGGGCAATTTGGAGAACTCAATTGACTTGATCCATGTTTTTGGACTGTGGGAGGAAACCGGAGAACCCGGAGGAAACCCACGCAGACAAGGGGAGAACATGGAAACTCCACCCAGATTGGGATTCGAACCGGGAATCCCCAGCGCTGAGGTGAATTGAATTCTCCAAAATTGCCCCATATAGAGTGTGTCTGTGTGAGGGAGTGTGTCCAGCGATGGAATGGCGCCCTGTCCTGGGTGTATCTGTCCAGCGCCCGAGATGTTCTCCCCCTGCCCCCTCCGCGACCTTAATATAGGATACAGCGGAAGGTAATGGACGGATGGAAAAAGGACAACTCTTTGGCTGAAGTCTGTGAATCTGGGTGCAGGTCGCAGCGACGCGCTAACTTTTCGGAGCCCTTCGTTGTCGTGACCGGGGGCAATTATTGTTTACGTTCGCCTGGACGTCGCGCCTAGGCTCCCGCCTTCCGATTGGCTCGCCGACGTGTCGCTCGTCGCGGGGGGGCGGGAGTTAGGCGATTTCACCCAAGAAGCTGGAGAGGAGCCGCCGCCGCCGCACACTTCCTCATTCGCGATGGGACTCGAGCCCGACGTGCTCCCCTGGAAGCGGGGCTCTTAAGACGGAAGCCGGAGAAGCCGGAGAACCCCGAAGCTCTCCACGAGGAACCCGGGGATAGCGACGGAATTCGGCTTCGGGCGGCGGGCGCTGCTCCACCGCGCTAAGCTAGGCGAGCTAAGCGGGGGTGGATTCCTCCACAGGCTTCACCGAGAGCCCACGAAGATGAGAGAGCGCCGCGGGAGAGTGGATTTAAACACGCCCGCTGCCGCCGCCACCACCGCCCGAGCGGAGTGAGGAGGACCGCGGCTTCGAACGAACGAACGAACGGCGAGCATTCAGAGAGAGAGACGGTGGGTAAGCGTCGCCTGCGCTAAACCCGTAAAGCTAATGGAGGTGATGACAGGGCACTTACACACCCCGGCAGCCTTCACTTACTTTATTCAGATGGTCATCACCTCCGAAACTGACCCGGAGTCGGTCTTTGTGCGAACGGACAGCAGGTCCGTGAGCTTTTGTTTGGAAACTACCGAGGGCTGAGCGAGTCTCAGTGGGGACGACGATAAACCGATACTGCGATATCACGGTGCGATATCGCTACACTTTCAGTAGCGTCGTTATGATACAACTGTCAGCCCGTCAGTGTGTGTGTATGTGTTGATTTATTCACATTTGTGTGTGTGTGTGTGTGTGTGTGTGTGTCTGTGTGTGTGTGTGTGTGTATGTATACGGGAGCCCTAACAGTGTGCATATAGATGATGTGTAGTCTGATATTGCGATCTAATATTTATACAGTTTCAGTTATTTAAGACATCCAAAAAAATGGATTCAAGTTACATTTGCTGCTCTAAATTGCCCCCATATAGAGTGAGTGAGTGAGTGAGTGAGAGAAAGAGAGAGAGTGTGTGTGTGGGAGCCCTAACAGTGTGCATATAGATAATGTATAGTCTGATATTGTGCTCTAATATTTCTACAGTTTGAGTAACTTAAGACATCCAAAAAATGGATTCAAGGTAAATCTGCTGCTCTAAATTGCCCCCATATGGAGAGTGTGTGTGTGTCTGTGTGTATACGGGTGCCCTAATAGTGTGCATATAGTTGATGTATAGTCTGGTATTGCGATCTAATATTTCTACAGTTTTAGTAACTTAAGACATCCAAAAAAGTGGATTCAAGGTAAATTTGCTGCTCTAAAATGCCCCCATACAGAGTGAGTGTGATGTATTGACCTGTCGTGTATCTGTATCTGGCCAGCGTCCGAAAAGTTGTTTGCTGGATGGGCATGGGGAACCTGACGGTCCCACAGTCCAAAAACATGGATCAAGTCAATTTAGTTCTCCAAATTGCCCCATATAGAGTGTGTCTGTGTGCATGTCTGTATGAGTGAGTGTCCAGCGATGGATTGACGCCCTGTTCTGGGTGTTTCTGCCCATTTGGAGAACTCAATTGATCCATGTTTTTGGACTGTGGGAGGAAACCGGAGAACCCGGAGGAAACCCACGCGGACACGGGGAGAACATGGAAACTCCACCCAGATGGGGATTCGAACCGGGAATCCCTAGTGCTGAGAGGAGAACATGCCTCTCATGCCCCCAAATGTCATTGGTTATCTAATTGTTGCTTGTGTGTGATGTTTATCACTGTGTTTCGGTGCTGTATCTCATTGTTATTGTTCTCTGTACCGGGATAGGAAGCGGACGACCAGCTGGATGCGATGGATTTAAAAACCGCAGTGTTCAACGCGGCCCGGGACGGCAAGCTGAAGTTGCTGCAGAAGCTGCTGGAGAACAAGACCGACCACGAGGTCACCAGGCTGATGTCGGAAAAAACCAGCGGCGCCACCCCGCTGTTGATGGCGTCTCGCTACGGCCACCTGGATCTGGTGGAGTACCTGCTGGAGTGCTGCTGCGCGCCCGTGGAAGTGGGCGGCTCGGTGAACTTCGACGGGGAGACCATCGAGGGGGCGCCCCCCCTGTGGGCGGCGTCGGCGGCGGGACACCTGAAGGTGGTGCAGTCTCTGCTGGGCCACGGCGCCTCGGTAAACAACACCACCCTGACTAACTCCACCCCCCTGCGAGCCGCCTGCTTCGACGGACACCTGGACATCGTGAAGTATCTGGTGGAGCACAAGGCCGACCTGGAGGTGGCCAACCGGCACGGACACAGGGGGGGGGGGGGGGGGGGGGGGGGGGGGGGGGGGGGGGGGGGGGGGGGGGGGGGGGGGGGGGGGGGGGGGGGGGGGGGGGGGGGGGGGGGGGGGGGGGGCTCTCTTTCTGGGGAGGTGTACTCTCTCTTTTCTGTGTGGAGGTGTGCTCTCTTTCTCTCTTTTCTGTGTGGAGGTGTACTCTCTCTTAGTGGAGGTGTACTCTCTCTCTCTCTTTTCTGTGTGGAGGTGTACTCTCTCTCTCTCTCAGTGGAGGTGTACTCTCTCTATCTCTCTCTCTCTCTCTCTCTCTCTCTCTCTTTTCTGTGTGGAGGTGTACTCTCTCTCTTTCTGGGGAGGTGTACTCTCTCTCTTTTTGGGGAGGTGTGCTCTCTCTCTCTCTCTTTTCTGTGTGGAGGTGTACTCTTCCCCCCCGCAGCGGGGTTAATAAACTGGTGTAGTTTTGGCGCGGTTGCTGCTGCCAGGAGGAAGCCTGAGCCCCGTGGCGCTGTACTTATTTATTAATATCTTGGGGCTGTGTGTATGTGAGCGATGGGTGTCAGATTCAGCTGCAGAGTCAGATTTTGGTCTCAGACCTGTCTCTCTGATGCTGCTGCTGATGAGAACGTCCTCTGAGGACGATCTGCTCTGATGTTTTATAAAGACGTCTCTAGAACAGTTTAAAATCTCCAATCCAAAAAATGAACCAATCAGCAGCTTCAGGTTTGACTTTTAACGTCCTCTGATGAGTTCATCCCCAAAAAGATGCAGGTCCAGAATGTCCTCTCTATTGATTCACTTGGGGTTTTTTTGGAGACGCTGGTTGCATTAATATGACGACATCCGAAATTCCACGTCCACTGTCTCTCTCTCTCTCTCTCTCTCTTTCTCTCGATCGCTGTCTCTGTTGCTGTTTGTGGTTGTCTTTGTCTCCTGCTGTCTTTCTCATTGTCTCTCCGTTGCTTTAGCTGTCTCTGTCGCCGTCTTTGTCTCCGTCACTGTCTCTCTGTCACACTCTCATCATCTCTGTCTCTTTATCGCCCGTCTCTCCGTCTCTGTCTCTCCCCGTTGTTGCCCTGTCTCTGTCTCTGTGTCTGTGATGCTCTTTCTTTGTCACCCTATCTCCGTCTCTTTCTCTGATGCTCTCTCTGTCTCTTTGTCGCCCTCTCTGTCTTTGTCTCTGACACTCTTTCTCTCTGTCTCGTCCCCTAATGTCCATTGGACACACTTAGAACCCTTACAGTAGAAAAGCGAATGGTGGTATATTTGGACCAGAGGCCGCAGCAGTGACCCGGTTGAAAACCTCCATTATCTTCCGCTTTATCCTATATTCGGGGGGGGGAGGGGGTTCCCCATGCCCATCCAGGTGAGAATGTCGGGCGCTGAGCAAATACTCCCAGGACAGGACGCCAATCTATCGCTGGACACACACTCACTCTCACACACACACACACACTCTATATGGGGCAATTTGGAGAATTCAATTGACTTGATCCATGTTTTTGGACTGTGGGAGGAAACCGGAGAACCCGGAGGAAACACACACGAACATGGGGAGGACATGGAAACGCCACCCAGATGGGGATTCGAACCGGGAATCCCTAGCGCCGAGAGGAGAACATGCTAAACACTAAGCCAGCGTGCCGCCTCGGTAGAAAACACCGGTTAAATGGGCCGTGATTTTCTTTCTTTCTGCTGAACGTGAGTGTAAAGCGAGAGTGAAGACGCAGTCAACACGGTCATGAGTTTAAAGTGTTTCAAGATCTGCCATAATTATCTCCTTTAGTGAGATTTGAACAAAAGGTCTGGTTAAGAGGACATGATGATGATGAAGGACGTGAACTGTGTCCTCTTATAAAGTTTATTATATGACGACGAGCCAGAGATAAAGATGAGTCACGTCCTTATTCCAGAACCAGGGCTGCCGTGAACTCCAGCTTCGCTAATGAGCCTGAAATCAACGGGCCGTTTGGCCCCCGGCTCATTAAATTGTCCTTGTCGTTAGGGGTGTAGTATCAGTGCACGGTGTCTCAGTCCCAGACTGGGGTAAATCTGAGGGTAAAGACCCGAAATGAGGCGGTAATTTGCATGTTCCCTAATACATTCATTTATCCATTATCTTCCACTTTGTCCTACATATATATTAGGGTCTCGGGGGGGGGGGGTTCCCCATGCCCATCCAGGGGAGAACGTCTTGGGCGCTGGGCAGATACACCCAGGACAGGATGTCAATCTATCGCTGGGCACACACTCCCTCACACATACACACTCTATATGGGGCAATTTGGAGAACTCAATTGACCTTAATCCATGTTTTTGGACTGTGGGAGGAAACCGGAGAACCCGGAGGAAACCCACGTGGACACGGGGAGAACATGGAAACTCCACCCAGATGGGGATTCAAACCGGGAATCCCTAGTGCTGAGAGGAGAACATGCTAAACCACTAAGCCACCGTGCCGCCGTTCTCTAATACAGCTTTATGTAACGTAATAAATTCCCTGCAGCTTTTCTCAACGTCTCGGGCGCTGGGCAGATACACCCAGGACAGGGGGGCAATCTATCGCTGGGCACACACTCCCTCACAAAGACACACTCTATATGGGGCAATTTGGAGAACTCAATTGACCTTAATCCATGTTTTTGGACTGTGGGAGGAAACCCACGTGGACACGGGGAGAACATGGAAACTCCACCCAGATGGGCATTCGACCCGGGAATCCCTAGTACTGAGAGGAGAACATGCTAAACCACTAAGCCACTGTGCCGCCGTTCTCTAATACAGCTTTATGTAACGTAATAAATTTCCTGCCGCTTTTCTCAACGTTTAGTGAAAGTGTCTTCGAAGCAGATGTTGAGAGACTCTCCGCCCGAACCGGTTGCGTGGGATTTTCCGCCGTGCGTCCCGTGATGTCATATTTGTTTTCTTTGCGTTCGCTAGGTAACACGGCGTTACACGACTGCGCCGAATCCGGAAGCCTGGAGATCATGAAGATGCTCCTGAAGTACGGCGCCACGATGGAGAAGGACGGGTACGGGATGACCCCGCTGCTCTCGGCCAGCGTCACCGGCCACACGAACATCGTGGACTTCTTGACCCAACATCCTCAGACCAACAAGACCGAGCGGATCAGCGCGTTGGAATTACTCGGTGCTACGTTCGTGGACAAGAAGCGGGACCTTTTGGGTGCTCTGAAGTACTGGAAGAGAGCCATGGACCTGCGTCACGGCGACGACGGAGACGGCGGAGACGTCCTCCTGAAAGGCGAACCGAAGGAGCTCATCATGGCTTACGACTACGCCAAGGAGGCGGCGAGCGTCGAGGAGCTGGACAGTCTGATCTCGGACCCGGACGAGATGCGCATGCAGGCCCTCCTGATCCGAGAGCGCATCCTGGGCCCGTCTCACCCGGACACGTCCTACTACATCCGCTACCGGGGAGCCGTCTACGCCGACTCGGGGAACTTCGAGCGCTGCATCAACCTGTGGAAGTACGCGCTGGACATGCAGCAGAGCAACCTGGACCCCCTGAGCCCCATGACGGCCAGCAGCCTGCTGTCCTTCGCCGAGCTCTTTTCCTTCATGCTGCAGGACCGCGCCAAAGGCCTGCTGGGCACCTCGGTGTCCTTCGACGACCTGATGGGCGTCCTGAGCAAAAGCGTGCTGGAGATCGAGCGCGCCGTCAAGCAGCGGCGCCCGCCGCCCCCGCCGCCCGACCCGGCGCAGCTCAGCAAGGCGCTGGCCATCATCCTCCACCTGATCTGCCTGCTGGAGAAGATCCCCTGCACCGTGGAGCAGGACCACTCCAAGAAGGAGACCATCTACAGGTTCCTGAAGCTGCAGCCGTGCGGCAAGAACGGCTACAGCCCGCTGCACCTGGCCGTGGACCGCAACACCACCTGCGTGGGCCGCTACCCGGTCTGCAAGTTCCCCTCGTTCCAGGTGACCTCCATCCTGCTGGAGTGCGGCGCCGACGTCAACTGCCGCGACGAAGACGACAACAGCCCGCTGCACGTGGCCGCGTCCAACAACCACCCGGACATCATGAAGCTGCTGATCGCCGGCGGCACGCACTTCGACAGCACCAACGCGCTGCGGCAGACCGCCTGCGACCTGCTGGACGAGAAGGAGATGGCCAAGAACCTGATCCAGCCCATCAACCACACCACGCTGCAGTGCCTGGCCGCCCGCGCCATCGTCAAATACGGCCTGACCTTCAGGGGGAATATTCCAGAGAAGCTCGAAGCCTTCGTGCTGCTGCACAGATAATGACTGAGATTTATTACCCATGATTACAGTGAGGGGGGGGGGTCACGGGTGCGGTGCTCATTTTAGGCCCCTCCGCTCTCCGTGGGCTTTTTATACTGGGATACTGACACAGAGAAGAGCCTGGTTCTCTGCCGTGCGCATGCCTCCCGTTCCTTCTTCGGTTCTCCGTTTAAACCACGTCTCCAGTTAACCAAGTCCCGCCCCCCTGCTCCGTATCGCGCACTATGCAACGGCGGCGGCGGGCTAACCGTTTTCTTGTTTTCCAGACCCCGCGGGTACCGCGCCCGTCCGTCGCTTTTCGTCTGAGCCGCGCGACGGCACCCGAACGTGGGAAAGGCTTTCCGAAACCATAAGTGCTTTATTTCTCCTATGCACGTCGTACGATCTCGCGACTGTTCCGTCGTCGGGAACTCTCACCCGCCCGACCCGCAAGTCGTCCTCGCCGTCGTCTCGCCGTCGTCTTCTGTAATGCAAAGCTGCCGCCACAGAGAAACGTTGCCTTTATTCTGTCTTTTTTTTTTCTGATTTTTGATCGAACGTCATCTAACTGATCCGCCACGTCGGCTCGGTCAGGTGATCACCTGGGGGGGGGGGGAGCGATCACGTCAAGAACCGTGCGTTTTCCGCGCCCGCTATTCGTACGGCCCTTCCGGTTCGCGTCCTCGTGGCGGTTTCGTAGGGAAACAAGGGCTCTTCGTATTCGGATGTGCGTCCCCCGCGCAGGACAAACAAATGGACAGTTTCATCAACCAGAGAGTTTGCACTTTATTGCAGTCGAATTTCCTTTTTTTTTTTTCTTTTTTTTCCCTCTTCTTCCCCCTCAATGGCTTGTCCTTGTCCTCAGACCACATTTGAAAATAAAGCTCTGGTTAATCTACATCACGTTCTTTCTTTCCGCCCCCCCCCTCCTCCCCCAACCCCTGACTGATACATGCTGTGAATAATGCGTCACGGTGCGCGACGTTTCGCAAATCGTGCCCTCCGTGTCCTCATCGGATTTCTTTTCGGCAGTTACGCAACCGTGCTTCTCCTTCCGCCTTTCGGAATTAAATTTTCAACTTTTATTCCGTAACGTTTTAAACGCGTGCCATCACGAAATATCGTTACAGGTGTGCGCGACCGAACCGCCAGCTGCATTCTGGGTAAATGTTTGAGTTTGATAGACTTGACTCCCCTTTAAGATGAACGGCGCCGTGAGACAGTCCGTCCCATCCGGCATCGGTGCCTGACCGCTGAAGACACGCCCCGTTCTGTGGTCATTATTCATTCGGCCTTTATCTTCCACTTTATCCTATATTAGGGTCGCGGGGGGGGGTTCCCCCGACTTCCTCCCACAGTTCAAAAACATGGATTAAGGTGAATTGAGTTCTCCAGGTTGCCCCATATAGTGTGTGTGTGAGTGAGTGTGTGTTCAGATTGATGTCCTGTCCTGGGTGTATCTGCCCAGCGCCTGGATGGGCATGGGGAACAGCCCCCGCCCGCCCGCGACCCTAATAGAGGACAAAGCAGAAGATATTGGATGGATGGTTGAGGGTGGTGACGAAATTAGAATGTGATGTCA
>JAFMOD010000508.1:217473-251540 GCA_019802435.1 Corydoras maculifer
CGGTCTCTCTCTCTCGCTCTCTCTCTCTCTCTCTCTCTCTCTTTGTCCAACATGTGACACTCAACCTACATTGTGGTGTCTTTAAATATCCCACGGTCCTGCTCCGCTTCTAAAAATGTGTCCCACGTTGCAGCTTGAATAGGGGGCGGGGTTGCTTTCCGACGAGCTGTAGTCTCGAGACTGGACGTCATTCATTTTGATGTTTAATAAGTTAAAGTGACTCATTTAAAATCTCCATCACAGGCAGACCGCCCGTCCGCCCGCCCGTCCCACCCACGCGGTTGTTATTTTGGGCGTTTCAGATTTATTAACAGCCTGACGCTGGGGCCAGGGGTGCGGGGACGTTGTGGTTTGTTCGCTCAGCGTTGCAGGTTTTCTGGTTGCCAGCGTGACAGCTTGGAGGTTGTGGTGTGATGCCAGAGGCCGATGGTGGAGGCGCAGAGTGAAGAGTCTGTTGATGCTCCCGCGTCCGCCACGGCTCCAGATCGGCTTCTCCGCTGCTTTGACCCACAAAGCTAGAAATGGAAACGGGCTAAAAACTGGCACACGTCTTTTAAAGGAGCTGTTTTAAATTAAAAACGGCCCGCTGAAGGAGCCGGACACGTGTTCTAGAAAATGGCTCCATGAGTACAGAACCTTTCACACAGAGACAGGCCCAGAGAAACAGGCTCACAAAAGTCGCACAGTCACAGACACACACACACACACTGTCTCAAAAGTCGCACAGTCACTGACACACACACTGTCTCAAAAGTCCCACACTCACAAACACACACACTGTCTCAAAAGTTGCACAGTCACTGATACAAACACACACACACACACACTGTCTTAAAAGTCACACAAACACACACACACACACTGTCTCAAAAGTCACACAGAAACACGCACACACTGTCGCAAAAGTCGCACAGTCACAGAAGTGGCACAGTCACGAAAGTCACACAGTCATATACACACACACAGTCATAGAAGTCAAACACACATACACACAGTTGCACAGACACAATCACAGAAGACAGTCACAGGCGCATTGTAACAGAGGTTGCACAGTCACAGACGCACACACAGTCACAGACACGCACACAGGCGCATATTAACATAGGTCACACAGTCACAGACGCATTGTAACAGGTCGCATAGACATACACAGTCACAGACATACACGGTCACAGAAGTCGCACAGTCACAGACACATTGTAACAGAGGTGGCACAGACACACAGGGACACAGCCACAGAGCAACACACCTAAATTTTCCTTAGAAAACTAGAGGACTGTTGAACATGTCCATTTGGACGCCACCTGAATTCTGTATGAACGGAGGCTGCAGTGAACTGGATCAGTTAATCCTCCTGATTTAAACATTCACAGCTTCATTAAACCGCATGTCCTCCTCATGTCCTCCTCATGTCCTCCTCATGTCCTCCTCCTGTCGGCTTCAGCTTGGTGATCGTTTTGGGATGAGTCCGTGATCCTGAACATTTGATTATCCGTTCTCTATTTCTTTAGTGTAACTTCATCATTATAACTGATGTGAGGTGACCGGTTTTCTGTTTGATTCAGAAAGTTTAGAGCTGGTACTTGTGTAAGGTTACTGCAGGGATAGGCCCTCTAACACTGTCAGCGCTGTGCAGGCTTTTCCAAGCATGCTGCAACCTTAGCTCGGTTCAGCGCCAATAAACTTCCACGCGTTTTATTTTAAGCTTTTTATTTGCGCCGAAAAAGCAGCCTGTATTGATTATGCATCGCTGGAGTTGTCCATCCAGCAGCACTCCATCAACTAAACACTCAGACACGAACGTAGACTCACACTGACCGCAGCCACGACAACGTGCGAGTCCCCTTTAATGCCGGCGGCCGCACATTGAACGCGGTGAACTCCATCCCCCTGCAGTCGTGGACTTGCCCCAGACAACACTAATGATAATGACACCAGAGANAAAAAGCAGCCTGTATTGATTATGCATCGCTGGAGTTGTCCATCCAGCAGCACTCCATCAACTAAACACTCAGACACGAACGTAGACTCACACTGACCGCAGCCACGACAACGTGCGAGTCCCCTTTAATGCCGGCGGCCGCACATTGAACGCGGTGAACTCCATCCCCCTGCAGTCGTGGACTTGCCCCAGACAACACTAATGATAATGACACCAGAGAGGCAATTCAGCCCCCGAAGTCCCACAAATCCCCACTGCAGCATCCATTAAGCCGAACAGAGACCACTATGGATGGAAAGGTATTTATAAAACCAGCTAATCCATGTCTGGGTCTGAATTAGAGACGAGACGACTCCACAGTTTGATGGTACGATTAAACAATTATTATGATTGATATGCAAAGATTAACTTCACCAGAACAAAGTATCTGAATCCCCGGAACAATGCAGTTTTCTTTAATGTAAACACAAAATAACATTTTCTGATAGAAAAAAAACATAATGCAGGGCTTTTGCTGAATTTTAGGATGAACACGAAAAATTCTTTACAAAACAAAATATTTAAAGTATTTTTTAGTAAATATAAAAGTAAATATATCCCTAAAATAGGCTTTTTCGGTAGGGACGATGTAAACAGACAAGTGTGCTGCCAGTGATGCCTCACTTTTGTTCCTTGTGGGTTGCACCACTTATTAAAATTTCCGGGTACCTGCGTAAATACAGTGGACCCTCCGTTATCATCGTTCATTCGGTCAAATCCGAAATCGATGAAAACCGAGGCAGCTTTTTCTTTTTTTTAATGTATTTATTTATTGAACATTACATACTTTACATATTACAAGTATTTCATATTACATATTATTCATTCATTCATTCATTCATTCATTATCTTCCGCTTTATCCTCTATTAGGGTCGCGGTGGGGTTCCCTATGCTCATCCAGGGGAGAACGTCTCGGGCACTGGGCAGATACACCCAGGACAGGGCGCCGATCCATCACTGGGCACACACTCACTCACACGAACACACTCTATATGGGGCAATTTGGAGAATTCAATTGACTTGATTCATGTTTTTGGACTGTGGGAGGAAACCGGAGAACCCGGAGGAAACCTACGCGGACACGGGGAGAACATGGAAACTCCACCCAGATGGGGATTCGAACCGGGAATCCCTAGTGCTGAGAGGAGAACATGCTAAACCACTAAGCCACCGTGCCGCCCTTGAACATTACATACTTTACATATTACATGTATTTTATATTACATATTATGTGTATTATATATATATATATATATATATATATATATATATTACAATTTATTTTATTATTTTTTTATTTTACAATCATCAAACAAACAGTTCGCATCTTCACACTTTAAGGTAACATCTTAAGATTTTCAAAGCAAGATAGAAATAGTCTATTTTAAATATTTTAAAACTCTTAAAGATCGCTTTAATGTAAATTTGATCTTTTCGAGTTTAAGGAAAAATAAAGGTATTTTATTTTAATAAATCTAGTAAAGGTATATCAATCAATATCATCTTCCCATCCATACACCTATTTCTATTTAAATCAATTCATTCATTCGCTTTATCCTCTATTAGGGTCACGGGGGGGGTTCCCCATGCCCATCCAGGAGAGAACGTCTCGGGCACTGGGCAGATACACCCAGGACAGGGTGTGAAACCCATGCGGACATGGGGAGAACATGGAAACTCCACCTAGGTTGGGATTCGAACCGGGAACCCCTAGTGCTGAGAGGCGAACGTGCTGACCACTAAGCCACCGTGCCGCCCCTCCTTCAGTTCATCTCTATGTTTAATGTGGTACAGCTCCAGGATCAGGACCTCCAGGCCTTCGCTGAGCTTGATGACTCCCCCGTTGATCACCACTACTCGACCGTGTTGTTAATATATTCACGGCTTCGTGTTTGTTGGGTCCGTACCCGAGGTGATCCACTGCCGGAGCATCTGAGCTCGGCGGCGTGCGCACCGTGACGCACGCCAGCAGCTGTTTGCTTTGAGTGACTTGCTTTCTATAGCATGGCCATGCTTTAAAAACCTGGCATGGACTCTCATCCCCCGAGATTTACAGAGCGGTGTTCCTTTACGCCTCATTTGATCGCCAGGCCACACGTGGCAGACAGAAAGAAATACTAAAATAACATGGACACGTGTGTGTGTGTGTGTGTGTGTGTGTGTATAATTAAAGCATTACCACACCTTAGACATTCCTCACGGCGGGTGGAGAAGGTGCCCATCATGTCATCAGGGTTGTCCTGGCGTGTCCTTCTACGTGTGTCGTACTCTATACACACAGCATGTCCAGATCGCCTCTCCAAAGACAAAGGCCACGGCTCGACTCGGTCATCGAGACTAAATATAACCCGCAGGACCTTTTTATCGTTGCACTGCTGGAATTCCATCACTTCTTCCAGAACAATAGACTTGACAGACAGTGCTCATGGGTTTGTTCCGTAATCAGGGAGGTGCTCGACGGTAAGGCATCGAACGTGTGGAGGATTTTATGTTCAGTACTTCCCTGACATCTGACTTCCTGGTACTATTTGTAGTTTAATGTGCATTTAATTCAGGCACGGTGGCTTAGTGGTTTAGCATGTTCTCCTCTCAGCACTAGGGATTCCCGGTTCGAATCCCCATCTGGGTGGAGTTTCCATGTCCTTCCCGTGTCCGCGTGGGTTTCCTCCGGGTTCTCCGGTTTCCTCCCACAGTCCAAAAACATGGATCAAGGTCAATTGAGTTCTCCAAAATTGCCCCATTTGGAGTGTGTGTGAGTGTGTGCCCAGTGATAGATTGGCGTCCTGTCCTGGGTGTATCTGCCCAGCGCCCGAAACGTTCTCCCCTGGATGGGCATTGGGAACCCCACCGCGAGACCCTAATATAGGATGAATGAGAGTGCATTCATCACCATGTACAGTACAGTCAACATTTGGCCACGCCCTCTTTCTGCTCTTCATGTTCTCAGTTCCACGTACCGTAATGATGGACTTTGTAGTTCTACAATTCCACTCTGTAGTCCATCTGTGTGTGTTCTACAGTACATACTGTGTTCTCTGTTCTAATGCTCAGGACCCCAATAGTACCACCACAGAGCAGGGGTTATTGGGTGGGGGCATTAGTCCTATCCCAGCAGTGTCACTGAGGGGAGAAAAATAAAACTACATGGATCCATAAATACTATAGTTCCCCAAAACAACGGTTGCCATGACTATTATAATCATATGTAAACAACAGTTGCCATAACTACTATAATCCCTCAAAAACATGCGTTCTTACACAATAATATTGTGTATAAATAGGAACAGATGCCTCCATTTTCTCATTACTGAAGTGCTAATGGTAATGAGGAAGGGTGTGAGGTGATGCTTCTATTCGTAGCCGGTGTACAATAATAAAAATGACGCGCACTTAATCCTTCGTTACTATTTAAAATAATTACATTTGTTGACTAAATGCTGTTGTAAATATCAGACTGTAGTCTGTAGCTTGCAGGATTGAGCTATGTTCAGAAAATATGTACAGAGTATCATATAAAGAGGATATTGTTTTATTTATATTTTCATTATTAATTCATACATTCATTCAATCATTACCTCCCGCGTTATCCTCTATTAGGGTCACGGGGGGGGGGGGGTTCCCCATGCCCATCCAGGGGAGAAAGTTTTGAGCGCTGGGCAGATACACCCAGTACAGGGCGCCAATCCATCGCTGGACACACACTCACTCACACAGACACACTCTATATGGGGCAATTTGGAGAATTCATTTGACTGATCCATTTTTTTGAACTGTGGGAGGAAACCGGAGAACCCGGAGGAGAACCATGTGGACACGGGGAGAACATGGAAACTCCACCCAGATGGGGATTCGAACCGGGAACCCCTAGTGCTGAGAGGAGAACATGCTAAACCACTAAGCCCTTACTGGAACCAATTACAGTAATAATTAAGAATCCTGTATTTATGTAATTAGTCATCTTCATAATTACGGTAGACATGTCATGCTTACTGGTTGAGATTTTCACTTCCCAACACGTGACAAGCTTGTATTACACCAGGCAGCTCAGGCTGTGTCCCAATACTGTGTTAATAAACCCTTTATTTAACTTGACCTCCTCCTCGTTGCCATCTTTAGATTCGTTCCAGCACTTAATTAGCTGAAATAGATAAATAATGAAGGCCCGAGGCGTCCATTTAACATTCCCTACGTGAGCAAAAGTCACCTAATGCAAATTCTGGCAACAAATAACAAGCGATCTGCGAATATCAGACACAAAGACGCTCCTGGACATGCTATTCCCAAGAAAGTCGGGATCCTCCGGCTCATCTGCATATCGTGTTGACTTTTGGATTCAGGCGAACGCCGTGGTGACTGTGAAATCATATTCTCACCATCTCGCAGCGCTCCACATGAGAGCAATGTCCCCGGAGCAGCCGCTACCAGGAAAATAGATCTGAGAGCCTGGACGTGGCCCAAGGAGTGTCTCACATGCTGGCTTCCAATGAGGGAGTCCATATAAAGAAATCAGCCCTGCACAAAGCAGGTACGCTTCAAAATGACACATGGTCTCGATTTGAGCAGCAAACTAGCGCTGCACCAGTGAGTTCTCCAGTGCTTAATGTAAGTATGTGGACGACACAGAATTTAAAATAAGATAAGATATGCTTTTATTGGGGGCGGCACGGTGGCTTAGTGGTTAGCACATTCGCCTCTCAGCGCTAGGGATTCCCGGTTCGAATCCCCATCTGGTTGGAGTTTCCATGTTCTCCCCGTGTCTGCGTGGGTTTCCTCCGGGTTCTCCGGTTTCCTCCCACAGTCCAAAAACATGGATCAAGTTAATTGAGTTCTCAAAATTGCCCAATTTAGAGTGTGTGTGTGTGAGTGAGTGTGTGCCCAGCGATGGATTGGCGCCCTGTCCTGGGTCTATCTGCCCAGCGCCCGAGACGTTCTCCCCTGGATGGGCATGGGGAACCCCACCGTGACCCTAATAGAGGATAAGCGGAAGATAATGAATGAATGAATGATTGAATGCTTTTATTGGGCCCACAATGAGGAAATTCACACTGAGGGACCAATATTTTTTTGATAAAACAAATAAATATAAAATAGTAATAGGGTGGCACGGTGGCTTAGTGGTTTAGCATGTTCTCCTCTCAGCACTAGGGATTCCCGGTTCGAATCCCCATCTGGGTGGAGTTTCCATGTTCTCCCCGTGTCCGTGTGGGTTTCCTCCGGGTTCTCCGGTTTCCTCCCACAGTCCAAAAATATGGATCAAGTCAATTGAGTTCTCCAAATTGCCCCATATAGAGTGTGTGTGTGTGAGTGAGTGAGTGTGAGCCCAGCGATGGATTGGCGCCCTGTCCTGGGTGTATCTGCCCAGCGCCCGAGACGTTCTCCCCTGGATGGGCATGGGGAACCCCACCGCGACCCTAATAGAGGATAAGCGGGAGATAATGAATGAATGAATGAATAATTGGTTAATTTATAACACTGATATATCAGAAATATGTTATTGGTTATTGTTTCTATGATGTAACAAATCATCAGGAGCCTGAGAATAGTAACAGCTATCTGTGTGAGTAGATACTGTATATAAGATGGTCCCTGTTCCCTAGATACAAGAGACATAATTATCTCTAAAGCCGAAATAGCAAGTGTTCTTCTGAGAGATCGACTCAGCCAGGAGAAAATGTAAGAACCGTGGATGTGGCACGCATTTATTACAGACGCGACGCGTTTAATAGCAGATCTGCAGGCATCTTAAATACACAGAGTCACAGCTGAGTTTTAGTTTTGTCGTTTGTAACATGACTTCACAGAATCACGTCCCATAACTGACAGATAGTATATAAGGACCTGTCTTACTGTTTTAAATCATCAACATCAAATCCTGTCTGTATACCTGTCACAACGTAGATGAATCCCAACATTTAGAGTTTAAAGACTCAGTTTGAGCTTCAACAGAGTTTACAGATCACCGGAGAACCCGGAGGAAACCCACGCGGACACGGGGGAGAACAGATGGGGGCCAGATGGGGATTCGAACCGGGAATCGGGAACCGGGAATCCCTAGTGCTGAGAGGAGAACATGCTAAAGCACTAAGCCGCCGTCACACAGACACACTCTATATGGGGCAATTTGGAGAATTCAATTGACCTTAAGTCATGTTTTTGGACTGTGGGAGGAAACCGGAGAACCCGGAGGAAACCCACACAGACACGGGGAGAACATGGAAACTCCACCCGGGAGGGGGATTCGAACCGGGAATCCCTAGTGCTGAGAGGCGAACGTGCTAAACCACTAAGCCACCGTGCCACCCTAAATTAACCAATTAATTTAACTAAATATATTTCGCTATTGAAAGAATTCAGCTTTTAACTGAACTTGATATATCTGGGGTATAAATTAGAGGTGGGGGCAGTAACGTGAACAGCACTCCTGTCTCAATGCAGAAAGGTCTCGGGTTTGGTTCTTATACGGATGTTGAGTCCTTGAGGTTACATTTAGAATTTTGTTTTTCAGTGTACAGAAAAATATATAAAGAATAATCCAAAGATAATAAATTGTGGCGGCACGGTGGCTTAATGGTTAGCACGTTCGCCTCTCAGCACTAGGGATTCCCGGTTCGAATTCCCATCTGGGTGGAGTTTCCATGTCCTCCCCGTGTCCGCGTGGGTTTCCTCCCACAGTCTAAAAACATGGATCAAGTCAATTGAGTTCTCCAAATTGCCCCATATAGAGTGTGTGTGTGAGTGAGTGTGTGCCCAGCGATAGATTAGCGCCCTGTCCTGGGTGTATCTGCCCAGCGCCCGAAACGTTCTCCCCTGGATGGGCATGGGAAACCCCCCCGCGACCCTAATAGAGGATAAAGCAGGATAATTAATGAATGAATGAATAATAAATTGTCCTGTGTGTCCAGGGCCAGTGTTAAGCTTGTGGTGAAGAAAGTAGCCTTGTGACCTGCCATCGTGCCGCCCTTACGGAGGACTAATTAAATAAATAAATCCCTTTCACTTTTCCCCACTTTTATCCAGTGACTGCTAGAACAGGGTTCAACATCTCTCACAACCAAAAATAGGAGAAGTAGCTTTGTAAAGAAAGAAGAAATGAGAAGTGACAGAAACAGCAGATTCCTTTTAGCATTCTTAAAGAATTTAAGAACCTATGGAACCCTATTGTACCTCGCAATTAGCCCCCTGCACCAGCAAAATAGATTTTATGGACAACCTTATATTAATTAATATTAAAAATAAAGTCATAACGTTTTAAGAATGTTTTCTTTTGTGCGTAGCAGAAAAATAGCTTCAAATTATAGGACGGTTAAGGATTTTTTTTCTACCTTTTTTTTTTTTTTTTTCTGGCGTATTAGCATTTGTTATTAGTGTAAGAACCTGCAGAACTAGATGGGTTTTAAGAACATCGTCTCGTTTGTTGATGTAGAACTTGCAGGCAGTGATCAAGACCATTATTTTACTGCCGATAATTAAACATCCATCCATTCTTTTCCGCTTTATCCTATATTAGGGTCGTGGTGGGGGGGTTCCCGGGGATGTTCCCCATGCCCATGCCCATCCAGGGGAGAACGTTTCGGGCGCTGTGCAGCTACACCCAGGACAGGGCGCCAATCTATCGCTGGGCACACACTCACTCACACACACACACTCTATATGGGGCAAATTAGAGAACTCAATTGACTTGATCCATGTTTTTGGACTGTGGGAGGAAACCGGAGAACCCGAAGGAAACCCACGGGGAGAACATGGAAACCACCCAGATTGAGCTGAGAGGCGAACGTGCTAACCACTAAGCCCCCATGCCGCCCGATAATTGAATATGTATGTAAATAAATTAGAAATAAAGCAGTAAAATCAAACCAAAGCAGATAAAATATTGCTCAAAGTAATTTTTTATACAGTTTATTTAATAGATAGCAATTAGCATTAAATCCAAATCGATCGTTCGAGAATAACATGGTCACCATGACGACGGTTAATCCAAACATACATTATGGGGAAAGCTTCTTTATTTATTTACGCTTTACATATTATAAAATACGATAAATAAGATAAGTTTAGCCTTTTATCAGTGCGTATGTGTTTTATTTGCTGGAGTTTGACGTTTTTTCTGAGAAAAAAGGCTTGGTTGCTAAGACAATTAAAAAAAAAAAACTTCAATGCCGAATCCCAATTGGCGCAATGCGTTGAACAAAGTGCACTAAGTAGGGTGCAGTGGCTACATAATCCTTCCTCCGTGATAGTGCGCATGTTTCGATTCGTTATGCCGCCTTTGTGTTTACATCCAGCGGAGTCGGTTCTTTGCACCTGTGTAAATGTTATTTTTCGGTTTGTTATCGGAATAAAAGTTCGAAGTTAATCGAAGTGAAAGAGTTTAAATGTCGAACTCTGATGAGAGACTGATGAAAGCGAAGACGGCTGACTTTCTCCGAAAAGCTGAACACTTGAGGAAACTGTGAGTGAAGTTTAATACGATTTAAATAACAAATTCAATAAAATTAATATCGTAGCTAGGGCGGCACGGTGGCTTAGTGGTTTAGCATGTTCTCCTCTCAGCACTAGGGATTCCCGGTTCGAATCCCCATCTGGGGGGGGGGGGGGGGGGGGGGGGGGGGGGGGGGGGGGGGGGGGGGGGGGGGGGGGGGGGGGGGGGGGGGGGGGGGGGGGGGGGGGGGGGGGGGGGGGGGGCCCCTGGATGGGCATGGGACCCCCCCCCCCCCCCGCGACCCTCATAGAGGATAAAGCGGAAGATAATGAATGAATGAATAAATGAATGAATGAATGAATTTGGTAGCTTCAGTAATCAGAACGTTCTGAGTTTGAGCTGAATGTCTCTGTGCAGGATCGATCAACATGAAAAGGACAGAAGAGTGACGAAGCTGAACAGGAGGACGGATCTCAGAGAATGTTTCTGTGCTTTAGAAGAGCTGGAGAAAAAAATCAACATGGATCTCAAGACTGAAAGTAAGTGTTTATTCACACAGGTGGAAATATATGTTGCATTAATGGCTTACCGTCAAAATATTCATTCATTCAATATCTTCCGCTTTATCCTCTATTAGGGTCGCGGTGGGGTTCCCCATGCCCATCCAGGGAAGGCGCTGGGCAGATAGACCCAGGACAGGATGCCAATCCACACACTCACTCACACAGACACACTCTAAATGGGGCAATTTTGAGAATTCAATTAACTTGATCCATGTTTTTGGACTGTGGGAGGAAACCGGAGAACCCGGAGGAAACCCACACAGACACGGGGAGAACATGGAAACTCCACCCAGATGGGGATTCGAACCGGGAACCCCTAGTGCTTAGAGGCAAATGTGCTAACCACTAAGCCACCGTGCCGCCCGTCAAAATATTTATACTAGAAAAAAAGATTTTACAAAAGACGCTGGAGATTTATTATGAAAAGAATATACAACAACAGGGGGCGGCACGGTGGCTTAGTGGTTGGCATGTTCTCCTCTCAGCGCTAGGGATTCCCGGTTCGAATCCCCATCTGGGTGGAGCTTCCGTGTTCTCCCTGTGCCCGCATGGGTTTCCTCCGGGTTCACCGGTTTCCTCCCACAGTCCAAAAACATGAATCAAGGTCAATTGAGTTCTCCAAATTGCCCCATATAGAGTGTGTCTGTGTGAGTGAGTGTGTGTCCAGTGATAGATTGGCAGTCTGTCCTGGGTGTATCTGCGCAGTGCGCGAGACGTTCTCCCCTGGATGGGCATGGGGAACCCCCCCCCCCTCTCTGCGACCCTAGTAGAGGATGAAGCGGAGATAATAAATATATAATTTCTGTGAAGTGAACGTTCTGACACACGGCCCAAACATCCACAATTCCACACTCATAGTCTGTTTTATCAGGTTTCACTTATCATACAGATGATCTGTGTTTTGTGTTGTTGTTCATCCCCTGTTGGTTCTCCATCACAGAACAGGTATCGTTTGGGTGGTGGATTGTTTATTGTCAGTTCTGCAGTGTCACTGATGTGGTGAGGGGGTTAGTTTGTAGTTTCATTTCTCCACCTCAGTGACACTGCTGGGATAGGACTAATGCCCTCACCCAATAACCCCTGCTCTGTGGTGGTACTATTGGGGTTCTGAGCATTAGAACAGAGAACACAGTATGTACTGTAAAACACACAGATGGACTACAGTCTGGAACTTTAGAACTACAAAGTCCATCTTTACAGTAAATGGAACAGAAAGGGGGCGTGTCCAAATTTTTGGCTGATATGAAATGAAGGTAGAAATGAATGTGATTATAAATCAGTGTTTTTTGTTTTTTTTTTACTTCAAGGCCTGTTTTTTTACTTCAATTCCGTATAATTAATAATAGCATCTCAATTTCTGTTCAGTTACAGGAGTGGAGCAGCAACTGCAGAGAATCCGAAACAGTGTGTACAGATTCCAGTCCCACCTGAGAGACATGTCTCCGTCTCCCAGGTGTAAGGAGCTCTACAGTAGATCTTTTCATCCATCCATTATCTCCTGCTTTATCCTCTATTAGGGTCGCGGGGGGGGGTTCCCCATGCCCATCCAGGGGAGAAGGTTTCGGGCGCTGGGCAGATACACCCAGGACAGGACGCCAATCTATCGCTGGGCACACACTCACTCACTCACACAGACACGCACGCATACACACTCTTTATGGGACAATTTGGAGAACTCAATTGACTTGATCCATGTTTTTGGACTGTGGGAAGAAACCGGAGAACCCGGAGGAAACCCACGTGGACACGGGGAGAACATGGAAACTCCACCCAGATGGGGATTCAAACCGGGAATCCCTAGTGCTGAGAGGAGAACATGCTAAAGCCACCGTGCCGCCTACATACATAATATTTAATGATTTTTTTTTGTGTGTGTTGGATGTTTGCATTGTTGTGGCACTTTGAGATTTCATATAATGAAAAGTGCGTTACAAATAAAATCTATTATTATTGTTATTATTTTCTGGCAGTGATAGAAAAACTAAAGGAGAGCATGAGTGAGATCGAGAGCACCATCAGCACGTTCAAAGAACAACAACACAGAAGGTAGAAAAGCAATATAACAGCGAAATCACACCTCGATATTAATAAAAATCTTTCTGTGCTCTACAGTTTCGAAGAACTTCTGAAAGAAGAACGAACCTGTTGGCAGGAGTTGGGTGCTATCGACACGAAGATCGACACTTGGACATTAACTGGGAGAAGTGACGTGTCCGCAGCTTCCACCAAACCCTGCTTCGTTAAACGGGAGACGGAGGAACGTCCTGACGAGGTCACGGCTCTGGAATCGTTCCTGCAGCAGACGGGGGGTAACCTGGGGGGCTGGGACCAATATGATCACCGGAGCTTCCTGAAAAGTTGGCGCAAGCACCGCGGAAAACCTTCCTACCGATTAGACGCCAAACTCTATTTACCAGACAAGACGGAGGAGGAGATTCAGCTCCACGAGGACTGGTATCTGCAGCTCTGCCAGCTGGAGGCCAAGAAGAAAGAGGTGAGGTGTGACCGGTAGGGTGGAGGATCCTCAGTACTACTGTTGTGGTGGTGTGTGTGTTGTGTTGTGTAGAACATTTCTAAATTTACATTACATTTGGTCATTTATTGGACGCTTTTATCCAAAGTGACTTACAGGTGAGCACAGGGTTCATCACAACATCCCTGGAGCAATGAGGGTTGAGGGTCTTGCTCAAGGACCCACATTGGTAACTTCAGTGGACCTGGGATTTGAACCCCCAACCTGGGATTTGACAGCCCAACACCCTAACCACTGAGCCACCTTGCCCTCTAGTAAGTGCAGTAGTAAGAACAGCAGGTGATCTAAGGTATTTATGACGTGGGTGGTGGTGCAGTGGTTAGTGTTGGGTACACACTGGGTAACGCTAGGTTCTGGGTTCGATTCCCACTGGAGTTGATTGGAGTCTGCATGGGTTTGCCTTCCACACCTCATAGCATGCTGGTGGGTACCGTGGAGATACTTAAGTGTTCTAGATATAGAAGTGTTACAGTATATAGAGCGGCACGGTGGCTTAGTGGTTAGCATGTTCTCCTCTCAGCGCTAGGGATTCAATTGAATTCTCCAAATTGCCCCATATAGAGTGTGTCTGTGTGAGTGAGTACGTGCCCAGCGATGGATTGGCGCCCTGTCCTGGGTGTATCTGCCCAGCACCCAGGGCGTTCTCCCCTGGATGGGCATGGGGAACCCCACCGCGACCCTAATAGAGGATAAAGCAGAAGATAATGAATGAAAAGTACAGTATATGTGGAACGAGACGGCGTTCTCCATTAACAAGGTTCTACACATAACAGCCACTACACAACCAACAACCAACATAAAGTGCACGCGTGCAAACACAAGGATCACTCACACACACACACACACACACACACACACACTATATGGGGAATTTGGAGAACTCAATTGACCTTGACCCATGTTTTTAGACTGTGGGAGGAAACCAGAGAACCTGGAGGAAACCCACGTGGACACAGGGAGAACATGGAAACTCCACCCAGATAGGGATTCGAACCGGGATCCCCTAGAGCTGAGAGGAGAACATGCTAAACCACTAAATCACGGCAGGATGATACACAGTACAATAAACATTTGAGTTACGGAACAATAAGTGAGTTTGTAAACAGTGAACATTAAGTGGATAGGTAACAGGGCAGGGAGCCCTCTAGTGGTGTGAGTAAAAAAATGTCCCTAATTGTGAAAACTTAAGAGTTTGTATTTGCAGCTGTTTTTAATCAATGTGCAAAAAATGTTGTGCAACATGTTAGCAGCGGATAACGATATTCATTCATTCATCCATTATCTTCAGCTTTATTCTATATTAGGGTCGCGGGGGGGGGTTCCCCATGCCCATCCAGGGGAGAACGTTTTGGGCGCTGGGCAGGTACACCCAGGGCAGGACGCCAATCTATCACTGGACACACTCACTCACTCACACACACACACACACTCTATATGGGGCAATTTGGAGAACAAGTTGACTTGATCCATGACTTGATCCAAAAACACAGACACGGGGAGGACATGCCAACCACGGGGAGAACATGCCAACCACTAATGCACTGTGCCGCCCCGGATAATGATATCTATTAGGATATTTAAGGATATATTATGTGCTTTAACACACATGCAAAAGGTCTCTAAAGAGAACGTCTGTTATGAATAGGCCATAAAGAAATGGCGAGCTGAACGACGGCGGGAACACGACGCCCGTCTGCAGCGCGAGACCCACGACGGCGAAGCGGCGAGGCTCCAACACGAGGCCGCCGTGGCAAAGACACGGCGGCGCAAAGAAGAAGTGAAGCGCAGAGAGACGGCCCAGCGTCTGGAAGCCTGGAGGGAGGAGCAGAGGAGGCAGCGGGAGCAGGATGAGGAACAGAGGCACCGGGAGGAGGTGCTCCGAGAGAAACGGCTGAAGGAGGAGCGGCAGCGGCGGCTGGAGGTCAGGATGGCCGTGGAGAGCCAGGTCAGACGGAGGAAGGAGGAGGAAGAGATGAGGATGCTGGAGAAGGAGGCAGAGGAGCGAGTGGAGATGGAGGAGAGGAGGAGGCTGGCTGCCGAGGGCATCAGATGGTTTCAGCAGAGGGTGAGTCCGCCATCTGCGAATCGGATCGATGGTTCCGCCGGAGACCGTCGTCTGAAGGAATGCTCTCTGCTCAGGGGGGGGGGGGGGGGGGGGGGGGGGGGGGGGGGGGGGGGGGGGGGGGGGGGGGGGGGGGGGGGGGGGGGGGGGGGGGGGGGGGGGGGGGGGGGGGGGGGGTGAGTCCGCCATCTGCGAATCGGATCGATGGTTCCGCCGGAGACCGTCGTCTGAAGGAATGCTCTCTGCTCAGGATCTACACAAGTTGGAGACGAAGCTGCAGGAGAAACAGGCCAAAGAGGACGAGGAGCTGGAGAGACTGAGGAAGGTGGCTGAGCTTAAAGACAAGGTGATTTTGATAAACCGTATAACAAACCATTGGGCAGCACGGTGGCTTAGTGGTTTAGCATGTTCTCCTCTCAGCACTAGGGTTTCCCAGGTAAAATACCCATCTGGGTGGAGTTACCATGTTCTCCCCGTGTCCGCGTGGGTTTCCTCCAGGTTCTCCGGTTTTCTCCCACAGTCCAAAAACATGGATCAAGGTCAATTGAATGCTCCAAATTGCCCCATATAGAGTGTGTCTGTGTAAGTGAATGTGTGTCCAGTATTAGATTGGTGTCCTCTCCTGGGTATATCTGCCCAGTGCCCAAAACGTTCTCCCCTGGATGGGCTTGGGAAACAACCCCCCCCCCCCCCTATAGATCCATCCATGCTTTTTTTTTTAACCTGTGAGCCTGATGAGGATGAGTAAAGGTTGAACTCTGTGCTATAAATAATGTATTATAATAATAATTGTGCTTTGTGTTTTAATTTCCTGAGATCTTCAATAATAAGCCGTGTGCTTTGCTTTTGTAGTCTAAAGCGCCCTCTGTTGCTCCTTGTGAATATTGCAGCCTGCGGCTGGTTTTATTTATAACACCGAAGGCAAAAAATAGTGATAAATCAGTTCTCATCAAAAAACAGAAAACCTGTCTGTCTTACACCAACAAACATCCCATAATTAAACTCAAGTCCACTGTGCTCTTCTAATCTCATGTCATTTTCTGCTTGATCCTACTCTATAGTAAGGATTTGAGTCGAGAGTGAGTCGGGTTCCTCATGGCTTTTCAGTGGAGAACATTTAGGGCGCTGGGCAGATACATAGACTACAGGGTGCTGGGCCCACACACTATAGAGGGGCAATTTAGATAGGGCCAATTTAGGCATCTAATTCGCCTTGAATGCATGTATTTGCACTGTGGAAGGAAACCGGAGAGGAAACCCACACAGACAGGAGGAGAACATGGAAACTCCACCCATATTGAGATTCTACCCTGGATCCCCAGTGCAGAGAGGAGAACATGGTAAACCACCAAGCCACACACAAAGCCACTCCACTCAATGATTATTTTATGATTCAACTGCAGGTTGAACGTCACATTAGCAGAGACCCATCCAGACTCTGGAAACCAACCAAAGGGTGGGAAGAACGCACCAAAGAGACTGGACCGACCGGAGGTGGACCTGTGTATCAGATGTTTCATAGGTAAAGCATATGTCTCACCGGTCCATAGAACCTCACTCAGCTCACACAGACAGCTTCATTTACTGTGCGGTTTTAATTAATGTCATCTGTTTGCTCTTCACAGAGCTGTACCAGCATGGAGGCAGGATCTATAAAGCTGTACCTGCTGTGTAGAGTTACACACCCATCAGAGAAGTCCTGTACTCTGTGTGTGTGTGTGTGTGTGTGTGTGTGTGTGTGTGTGCTAACCATGTTGTAATGTAATCATCATTACATGCAAATTCCCCCGGGGATTAATAAAGCATTCTGATTAAATACAGTCTTAGTCTTGAGATTAGTTTCCTGATCCAAAGTGACGATGTTTTAATGCATTCATTTGTTTTCAAATGTGTCTATTTATTATTTCTACATCGGTGCGGCACGGTGGCTTAGTGGTTTAGCATGTTCTCCTCTCAGCGCTAGGGATTCCCTGTTCAAATCGAATCCCAATATGGGTGGAGTTTGCATGTCCTCCCCGTGTCTGCGTGGGTTTCCTCCGGGTTCTCCGGTTTCCTCCCACAGTCCAAAAACATGGATCAAGTCAATTGAATTCTCCAAATTGCCCTATATAGAGTGTGTGTATGTGAGTGAGTGTGTGTCCAGCGCTAGATTGGTGTCCTGTCCTGGGTGTATTTGCCCAGCGCCCGAGACGTTCTCCCCTGGATGGGGATCGAATTTTTCCATGAAAATTACAATTATTTTATTTTCGCCAGTTGCTTCGGTTTTAATCAGCGTGCTTTAGAAGTAATTAATTGGATTGACATTGATTTAAATAGAAATAGGTGTATGGATGGGAAGATGATATTGATTGATATACCTTTACTAGATTTACAAAAATGAAATACCTTTATTTTTCCTTAAACTCGAAAAGATCAAATTTACATTAAAGCGATCTTTAAGAGTTTTAAAATATTTAAAATAGACTTTTTCTATCTTGCTTTGAAAATCTTAAGACGTTACCTTAACATGTGAAGATGTGAACTGTTTGTTCACAAAGAATTGTTTGTTTGATGATTATAAAATAGAAAATAATTGTGGGAATTGTCATTGTAATGCATATATAATGTACATAATAGTGTATGTAAAGTATGTAATGTTCAATAAAAGTAAATACATTCAAAAATAAATTAAAAAAACTTTTTCTCATCGATTTCGGATTTGACCGATTGATTGTGAACGGATTAAGAACAAAAATGAAAGGTCCACTGTTTTTACGCAGGTAGCCGGAAATTTTAGTAACGCAACTCACACAGACCAAAAGTGAGGCATCACTGGCAGCGCACTTGTCTGTTTACATTGTCCTTACAGAAAAAGCCTATTTTGGGGATATAAATATTTACTTTTAGGGACACTGTTCATTTTTTACATTGATTTTCAAAAAAGACATTAATATTTTGTTTAGTGTTCGACCTAAAATTCAGCAAAAGCCCTGCATTGTGTTTTTTTTCCATAAGAAAATGTTTTTTTGTTTTTACTTCTCCCCGTGTCTGTGTGGGTTTCCTCTGGGTTCTCCAGTTTCCTCCCACAGTCCAAAAACATGGATCAAGTCAATTGAATTCTCAATATTGCCCCATATAGAGTGTGTCTGTGTGAGTAAGTGTGTGTCCAGTGATAGATTGGCATCCTGTCCTGGGTGTATCTGCCCAGCGCACAAAACGTTCTCCCCTGGATGGGCATGGGGAACACCCCTGCGACCCTAGTAGAGGATTAAGCGGAAGATAATGATGAATGAATGAATTTGTTTTCAAATGTGTCTTTATTATTTCTACATTATTTACAGCTTTAATAAACTTGCACATCCATTTTATACATGAACCTTGTTTTGTGTACTGGGTCACAGACCTGCTGGAACGGTCAAGTCCCGTCCCCCCAAACTGTTTCCATGTAGAGGCTAAATACATGGCTTACTTTAACATTAATTCATATGCAACCTGTGCTCTGACCCCAAGCACAGACTGTAGTCGATGTTGTTCGTCCCCTGTTGGTTCTCTGTTGGTCAGGAGCATCACAGAACAGGTATCATTTGGGTGGTGGATTGTTGATTGTCAGTTCTGCAGTGACACTGATGTGGTGAGGGGGTTAGTTTGTAGTTTAATTTCTCCACCTCAGTGACACTGCTGGGATAGGACTAATGCCCCCACCCAATAACCCCTGCTCTGTGGTGCTACTATTGGGGTTCTGAGCATTAGAACAGAGCACACAGTATGTACTGTAGAACACACAGATGGACTACAGATTGTAAGTCTAGAACTACAAAGTCCATCTGTATAGTAAATGGAACAGATTGGTGGTTTAGCACGTTCTCCTCTCAGCACTAGGCATTCTTGGTTCGAATCCCCACCTGGGTGGAGTTTCCATATTCTCCCCGTGTCCACGTGAGTTTCCTCCGGGTTCTCCGGTTTCCTCCCACAGTCCAAAAACATGGATTCAAGGTCAATTGAGTTCTCCAAATTGCCCCATATAGAGTGTGTTTGTGTGAGTGTGTGCCCGGTGATAGCTTGGTGTCCTGTCCTGGGTGTGGGCATGGGGAACACCCCCCCCCCATGCCCATCTATGGATGGAACAGAAAGGGGGCGTGTCCTAAATTTTAACTGGTGGTTCGCCATAGTGCGATATATATATAAATATATATATTATATATATATATAAAACCAATGAGGTGTTTTATTGAAGACTGTATTGTTATTTCGCCTCAAAGCGAGCGTTTGATGCTGCCACGTTTCCCCCCATGATGCAGTTCGGCAGGAAGCGGTGGGTGGCGCTGCCCGCAGCAGACGTCATGGCGGATGAAGACGGCTCCGTGGATGATTTCGAGCGGCTGGATTTCTTGCGCGACCGCCACGTTCGCTTCTTCCAGCGATGCCTGCAGGTGTTACCGGAGCGCTACGCCTCCTACGAGACCAGCAGGTGCCTCTCCAAACAAAGCCGCGGTTCGGTGTTTAAACGCTGGCTTCCGGTGTTCCGCTCCAGCCCTCACCCGCCCGGCGGCCGCGTCCCAAACCGCGCACCGCTGCACTAAACAGTATGCAAATGTACTACAGCCCCCACATTAACATAGTGCCCTACTGTTTACCGAGCGGCTGCGGTTTGGGACACAGCCAATCGATCGTGGGGGGAGGAGGGTGGGAACCTGGCAATTAATCTAATTAATTACGATCTAATCTGATTAAAACCTTTTGAGTTATTGACATCCATCCATTATCTAATGCTTTATATTCTATTAGGGTCGGGGGGGGGGGGTTCCCTATGTCCATCCAGGGGAGAACGTTTCGGGCGCTGGGCAGATAGACCCAGGACAGTGGGGGCAATCTATCACTGGACACACACTCACTCACACATTCTATATGTGGCAATTTCATCCATCCATCCATTTCTTTCGCTTTATCCTATATTAGGGTCGCGGGGGAGGGGGGAGGTTCTTATGTCCATCCAGGGGGCGCTGGGCAGGTACACCCAGGACAGTGGGGGCAATCTATCACTTGGCACACACACAGACACACACTCTATATGGGGCAATTCTATTCATCCATTATCTTCTGCTTAATCCTCTACTAGGGGAAGTGGAGGGGGTTCCCTATGACCAACTAGGGGAGTACTTTTCCGGCGCTGGGCAGATACAGCCAGGACAGGGGGGCAATCACTGAGCACACACTCTATAGGGGCAAATTAGAGTAACCAATTCACCCTGAATGCTCATTTTTTTGGACTGTTGGAGGAAACCCACGCAAACACGTGTGTGTGTGTGTGTGTGTGTGTGTGTGTGTGTGTGTGTGTGTGTGTGTGTGTGTGTGCGAGCTATATATATATGTATATATAGGTGTATATACTGTGTATATATATATATATATATATATATGTGTGTGTGTGTGTGTGTGTGTGTAAATTATTCATATCCCTGGCAAATTTCGACTTAAATTTACTTTTATTTAACCAGCAATTTTATTTTTGACCGGAAACGACACAGGCATCTCCCCGGAGATAATACGATGATGTACAAAAGGCATCATTGTGGAAAAAAATATTTCTCATCTTTTATTCACATTTAAACGAAGGTGGCAAAATTATTTAGCCTTTATTGGTTATTACAGCAATCAAACTCTTCCTGTAATTGCTGACCAGCTTTTTTCATGTCTTCACTGGTGTGTTTGCCCATTCATCTTTAGCGATTTTATATACATATATATATATATGTGTGTGTGTGTTTGTTTCACTCCACAGATAGGTTAGATAGGTCTTTGTATACGCAAAATAAATCACTATATCGCTTTAACCACTTTAAGCCACTATAATGCCCTAGTTATAGACACTGAGCCTATAAATACAAAAACTGAATTTAATGTGAATCTGCCGTTTCATTTTCTATTTTTAGATCTATAGAAAATTCCATCTATTCATTTACTTCCGCTTTATCCTCTACTAGAGTCGTAGAGTTCCCCATGCTCATCCAGGGGAGAACGTTTCAGGCGCTGGGCAGATACACCCAGGACAGGACGCCAATTTATCACTGGGCACACACTCACTCTCACAAACACACTCTATATGGGGCAATTTGGTGAATTCAATTGACTTGATCCATGTTTTTGGACTGTGGGAGGAAACCGGAGAACCCTGAGGAAACCCACGCGGACACGGGGAGGACATGGAAACTCCACCCAGATTGTGATTCGAACCGGGAATCCCTAGCCCTGAGAGGAGAACATGCTAAACCACTAAGCCACCGTGCCGTCCTTCTATTGAAAATTACTTATTGTAATTAAAAATGAGATTTATTGTGTTGTCTCTGATCAACAGGCTGACCATTGTGTTCTTCGCGCTGTCTGGACTGGATGTGCTCGACGCCCTGGATGTCGTGGACAAGCCCGGTCTGATCGAGTGGATCTACTCATTACAGGTTCTACCCACTGAGGATCGTAAGTCCTTCAGCACTAAGGCCATGAGAACCAAGTGTTTAGATTAAGGCTCGTCAAATAAATGGAATATATAATAAAATAAAATGTATATAAAAAAACCTTCAGACTGTCTGGCCTCAGCTGATTTCACCTTAATTTACTGTCTCGTTTGTTTTGATCTCTCACCTATAATTTCGCATTAAGTAAAAGCATCGTTAAATTCTTAATGGGAAACTAAACTGATCATTTGTTGCCCCGTGTGTTTAGAATCTAATCTTGGACGCTGTGGCTTCCGTGGATCATCACACATCGGAGTTCCTTACAATGCTTCAAAGGTATGCGGTGTTCCCTCTGTTACTTTAATACATTCCAGTTCTAAATAGGATGATATGAGATTATAGTAGTTGTGGCAACCATTCTTCAAGGGGTTGTAATAGTTTTGGCAACTATTGTTTAACGGGGGCGGCACGGTGGTTTAGTGGTTAGCACGTTTGCCTCTCAGCACTAGGGATTCCCGGTTCGAATCCCCATCTGGGTGGAGTTTCCATGTCCTCCCCGTGTCCGCGAGGGTTTCCTCCGGGTTCTCCGGTTTCCTCCCACAGTCCAAAAACATGGATCAAGTCAATTGAATTCTCCAAATTGCCCCATGTAGAGTGTGTATGTGTGAGTGAGTGTGTGCCCAGCGATGGATTGGCGCCCTGTCTTGGGTGTATCTGCCCAGCGCCCGAGACGTTCTTCCCTGGATGGGCATGGGGAAACCCCCCCCCGCGACCCCAATAGAGGATGAAGCGGAAGATAATGAATGTATGAATGTTTAACGGGATTAAAGTAGTTGTGGCAACCATCAATATATAAATAACCATAATAATAATGATATAATTCAGCTTCCCGTCTGTAGAGTCTTATATACTCTCTTTATTTTTTTGTTTTAACCTCTTACTCCTCCTTCAGGGTCCTGGCGCTCCTCATCCGTATGACGGCGGTCATGTGGCCATGACCTACACTGGCCTGGCTTGCCTCATTATTTTGGGGGATGACCTCAGGCGGGTCAATAAGGAGGCCTGTCTGACAGGTCTAAAGTCCTTACAGCTGGAGGACGGCAGGTAGGAGGTCTTTTTTAAGATTCTTATGAAGTCTCAGGCAGTGGCTTTAAGTGAATCATGAATAGCTAAACGCTGCCCCCGTGTGTTGACAAAAGGTAATGCATATTTTGTCCCATAGATTCTGTTAATAAAATGAGCATATATAAATGTTAGAAAGCTGTAAGGCGTGTTTGGCCGTGATCGTACATGTCTGATAAGTGGCACGCGTATGCCGTTAATGAGTTTAGTCTGAATGTGTGTTGGGTTTGTGTTCTGTGGAGTTTCTATGCCGTTCCTGAGGGAAGTGAGAACGACATGAGGTTCGTGTACTGCGCTGCCTGTATCTGCTACATGCTGGATGATTGGTCAGGAATGAACTGTACAAAAGCAATCGAGTACATCAGGAACAGCATGGTGAGTCCCCAATTACACACACACACACACACACACACACACACACTGTAGTCCATTTACATTTAAGAGTTTAGTCTGGTTTGGATACCGGTTTCAGTGAAAAAAATGTCCTCTAGTGGCTATATAACAGAACACAGGCTATAAACAACAGCCGCAACCCATTTTGTGTTTATATTCATCTATATTTTGTGAATATATAATAATGTATTGACAAGAACAGTCCTAACTTACCTCGCAATTATAAAAAATAAAAATGGAAATATGACTAAAGAGTAAAATAAAATTAAAAGATTGAAATCTAAAACCAGAAACTGCCATTACATTACAAAAATGTCAGAAATGGCATTATCCCTCAAATAAATAAATACATAATAATAATGTATTGCATATCACGCATTGGGTTTCCTCCGGGTTCTCCGGTTTCCTCCCACAGTCCAAAAACATGGATCAAGTCATATGAGTTCTCCAAATTGCCCCATATAGAGTGTGTGTGTGTGTGTGTGTGTGAGTGAGTGTGTGCCCAGCATTGGATTGGCGCCCTGTCCTGGGTGTATCTGCCCAGCGCCCGAGACGTTCTCCCCTGGATGGGCATGGGGAACCCCCCCGCGACCCTAATAGAGGATAAAGCAGGAGATAATGAATGAATGAATATCAAGCATTGATGTGTTATTGCCAATGATGTCACGACTGGACAAATAGCTCAGCCAATCAGATTTAAATACTGGAACTATTTGTTTTATTAATAGAATTATTTGATACTTGAATTTTTAATTTAAGGTAAATATAACCTCAGATGGGCGGCAAGGTGGCTTAGTGGTTTAGCATGTTCTCCTCTCAGCGATAGGGATTCCCGCTTTGAATCCCAATCTGGGAGTTTCCATGTTCTCCCCGTGTCCGCGTGGGTTTCCTCTGCGTTCTCCGGTTTCCACCCACAGTCCAAAAACATGGATCAAGGTCAATTGAATTCTCCAAATTGCCCCATATAGAGTGTGTTTGTGTGAGTGAGTGTGTGCTCAGCAATGGGTTGGCGCCCTGTCCTGGGTGTGTCCGCCCGGCGCCCGAGACGTTCTCCCCTGGATGGGCATGGGGAGTCCCACCGCGACCCTAATAGAGGATAAAGCGGAAGATAATGGATGAATGATATTTATGTGTATATAATTTTTTAATAGTGTTTCTGCATAAATAGTGAAGGTATTTTTTTTATACACAAACTTATGTCTGCGTTTATTGTGTGTGAGTGAAGTGGGGTTCAGAAGGGTGGTGCACAGTAGAGAAGCTCTGTAATTAAGGTCTTTGTTGTGGTTTAAGTGTAATCATATCTGAAATACTTCTGAGATAACTTTTCAAAAATGTTCCTTCATTCCTCCCAAGTTTTTTTTTTTTTTTTTTTTTTTTTTTATGTATAAGACTCGACTAACTCTCCTCCTTCCATTTCATTCCAGTCCTATGACAGTGGCATCGGTCAGGGAGCGGGTTTGGAGTCTCACGGTGAGTCGCTTTTGATGCCGACGCAAGAACCGCCAACACACACACACACACACACACCTTTCACGCCATCTGGTACAACCCCAGAACCTTCCGCCCATAGCAAGCTGTGTGCTCTTGTCCCACCGATTCATCTCTGATCTGGTTTATGGAGTTTTTACGGAGGAACAACGGCACATCACGGGATCGTTCTCGTGGCCGCTTTGATCCGCCCTCGACTGTTTTAGACAATGAAGTGTGGTTCTGTTATGTAGAACCTCCTAACGACCAAATTTGAATGAGAAACTTCGGAGCGCTTCAGGCAAATGGGTGAAACCGTGTGGACACGCCTCCTCATTCTGATGCAGCGAGCGGATCTTTCACCTCAAAAAAAAATCCAGGATTTAATTACTAGGTGGGGCGGAAGGTCCGTTTTGTGTAGGTTTTATATGCTTCTCGTAACTTTTTACTTTTTTTTTTTTAGAAGAATTCTGCCCCTTCGCCCATAATGCTTCATTAAATAACGTATGCACTGTAAATTATTCCAACAAACCATTTTTTCGGGCGGGGTGAAGGATAAACCCATGAATATGTATGAATCCTTGTGACTATGAAATGGGGTGTGTCCATAAAGTTTTGGGTATGGGTACATATAGGGTATTAGTTGTTTTTTATGTTTGACATGGAGTTTCTATATTATAGTCATTATAACATTTATTATAGCTTTATCTTCTGATCTCACCTAACAAATTAATAATAATTCAGTCATCCATTATCTTCCGCTTTATCCTCTATTAGGGTCGCGGATGCCCATCCAGGGGAGAACGTTTCGGGCGCTGGGCAGATACACCCAGGACAGACACACTCTATTTGGGGAATTCAATTGACTTGATCCATGTTTTTGGACTGTGGGAGGAAACCGGAGAACCCGGAGGAAACCCATGCGGACACAGGGAGAACATGGAAACTCCACCCAGATGGGGATTCGAACTGGGAATTTCTAGTGCTGAGAGGAGAACGTGTTAAACCACAAAGCCACTGTGTCGCCCATTAATAATAATAATAATTGAAGTTATATGGTTAGCAGACCGGTGGTACAGTAGTTAACACTCTTTGTAGCAGGAAAGTCTTGGGTTTGATTCCTGGTCCTTCGACATGAAGATCCCCATTTTTCTCAGAGTTCTCTGCTTTCTTTCCACAGCAGGAACCTTAACTCAGGAACTTAACTCAGGAACTTAACTCAGGAACCTTAACTCAGGAACGTAGAGGAACCTTAACTCAGGAACTTACAGGAACCTTAACTCAGGAACCTAACTCAGGAACTTACAGGAACCTTAACTCAGGAACTTACAGGAACCTTAACTCAGGAACTCCGACCCTAAAGACCTTACCGTCATGTTCTCATGATGATTAGAGAGTCATCTAGATCTTTTGAATCATTTTAAATGTTGATATGGGGCGGCACGGGGGCTTAGTGGTTGGCATGTTCTCCTCTTAGTGCTAGGGATTCTCGGTTCGAATCAAGTGGAGTTTCCATGTTCTACCCATTTCTGTGTGGGTTTCCTCCGGGTTCTCCAGTTTTCTCCCACGGTCCAAAAGCATGGATCAAGTCAATTGAGTTCTCGAAATTGCCCCATATAGAGTGTGTCTCTGTGAGTGAGTGTGTGCCCAGCGATAGATTGGCTTAGTGGTTGGCATGTTCTCCTCTCAGTGCTAGAGATTCTCGATTCGAATCCCTATCTGGGTGGAGTTTCCATGTTCTCCCCGTGTCCGCGTGGGTTTCCTCCGGGTTCTCCGGTTTCCTCCCACGGTCCAAAAGCATGGATCAAGTCAATTGAGTTCTCGAAATTGCCCTATATAGAGTGTGTCTCTGTGAGTGAGTGTGTGCCCAGCAATAGATTGGCACCCTGTCCTGGGTGTATCTGCCCAGCGCCCGAAACGCTCTCCCCTGGATGGGCATGAGGGAAACTACCCCCCCCCCCCCCGCGGCTCTAATAGAGGATAAAGCGGAAGATAATGAATGGATGGATAATTGTTGATATTTAACAATATGATGTTCAAACAGTAATTGGAGGTTTTGAAATGTCTCCGGCTCTCTTCAGGGGGCTCGACGTTTTGTGCCGTAGCCGCTTTGTGCCTGATGGGTAAACTGGAGGAGATGTTCAGCGAGAAGGAGCTCAACCGAATACGCAGGTGGTGTATCCTCCGGCAGCAGAATGGCTTCCACGGGCGCCCCAACAAACCTGTAGATACGTGTTACTCGTTTTGGGTCGGCGCAACCCTGGAGGTAAACGGCCGTCTATCTGATCAGTTTTGTTTCTTTTATTTGTTTTTAATAATAATTTGTGTTATTATGTTGTTTGACGTCTCATTATAATAAACGAAGTTTCTATTGCTCTGTATGCGCATGCACTGCAACCCTGAACTTGGGTTAGGCTTAGGTTTCGGATCCGGACCACCACCGGATGGGTATCATTTAGGTGGTGGATGATTTTCTGCACTGTGGTGACACCGTGGGGAAGGTGGTGATGGCGTTTAAATGTGATTGCCCATATAAGAGTCACTGTTTAATTATCTAAAGCAGTGCTACTACAGTTTTTAAACACTATGTTCACTTAATGTGCAATTTATTGGGTGGTTACCACAACAAGAACAATCCTTCATAATCACTGGTTGCCACAACTTCTATAATCCCTTATAAAATTGGTTGCCTTAGGCAATTTTATAATAATTAACAATGGTTGCAACAACTACCATAATCCCTCCACTACAACTGTGAGGAATCGGTGCTCCTGCCCTTATTATCTCAATAATGTTTTTACAACTTCAAGTTTCTCGTACCTGATTAATAATTACTCATTCATTCATTTATTTATTCATTATCTTCCACTTTATCCTCTATTAGGGTGGTGGGGGTGTTCCCCATGCCCATCCAGGGGAGAACGTTTGGGGCGCTGGGCAAATACACCGAGGACAGGGTGCCAATCTATCGCTGGGCACACACTCACTCACACAAACACACTCTTTGTGGGGCAATTTGGAGAACACAATTGACTTGATCCATGATTTTGGAAACCGGAGAACCTGGAGGAAACCCACGCAGACACGGGGAGAACATGGAAACTCCACCCAGATGGGGATTCGAATCGGGAATCCCTAGCACTGAGAGGAAAACGTGCTAATCACTAAGCCACCGTGCCGCCCAATAATAATTACTTATTACTAAAAATTTTTAATTAATTTGACTCTCACTGTTTCTCTGTAATCAGACCGAAGCAAACTGTGTGGGGGGGGGGGGGGGGGGGGGGGGGGGGGGGGGGGGGGGGGGGGGGGGGGGGGGGGGGGGGGGGGGGGGGGGGGGGGGGGGGGGGGGGGGGGGGGGGGGGTGTGTGTGTGTGTGTGTGTGTGTGTGTGTGTGTGTGTGTGTGTGTGTGTGTGTGTGTGTGTGTGTGTGTGTGTGTTTATAACTGTGCACACCTTTGTTATTTGAAACCACGGTGTATTTCCGTATGTGGGTTGCGAATGTTTAATTAATGCGCCGTATTTTCCGAGTTTACAGTTTGAGTTCGAATGGATTCAGGTGGAATTATTTTTTTATTGCATTAATTTAAATTTTTTATTACCGTATTTTCTGGACCATGAGGCGCACCGTATTATAAGGCGCAGTCTGAATTACGGGGTCTATTTCTGTATTTGACTCACATATAAGGTGCACCGCATATAAGGCGCAGTCTGAATTAGGGACTCCATTTCTTTACGGTACTTATTCTGTACGGCAGCGTATTATAAGGCACTCGCTAAAAAAAACATACGATCTACAAGAAAAGTAAAGGATGTAAAACGCTGATTTATAATTGAAGTTTATACTACTACTTGACAATTCATTCATTATCTCACGCTTTATCCTCTATTAGGGTCGCGGGGGGATTCCTCATGCCCATTCAGGGAAGAACGTCTCGGGCGCTGGGCAGATAGACCCAGGACAGGACGCCAATCCATCGCTGGGCACACATTCACTCGCATATACATACTCTATATGGGGCAATTTGGAGAATTCAATTGACTTGATTCATGTTTTTGGACTATGGGAGGAAACCAGAGAACCCAGAGGAAACCCACGCGGACACGGGGAGAACATGGAAACTCCACCCAGATGGGGATTCGAACCGGGAATCCTTAGTGCTGAGAGGCGAACGTGCTAAACCACTAAGCCACCGTGCCGCCTACTACTTGACAAAACACACATTATTTTAATCGTCTTCTCCCACAAATCCATCAAAGTCCTCGTCTTCTGTGTCTGAATTAAAAAGCTGTTTCACTATCGAGCTCTCCGGTCTCTCTCATCAGTGTCTGAGTCCGTCTCGTCACCAGGCGGCTGTTCAGCGACGATGCCGGCTTTCAGAAAGCTCGGACGACGGTTACAGCAGAAACCTCAACCCAGGCCTCCACAATCCATTCACAGACGGTGGCGTAACTCGCCCGCCGCCGCCTCCCGAGTTTTAGTAAACGTGTGTTCGCTGTCTATCATCCATCGCTCCCACGCCGCCCGCAACTTTACTTTAAACGTCCCGTTTACACCAACGTCCAGCGCTCGGAGTTCTTTATTTAATCCTCCCGGAATGACGGCGAGCTCCCAATTAATTTTCAGTCGCACAAAAATACTTTTATAGAATTTGGCACTCGTATAAGGAGCACGTCCGATTTCTGGGAACATTTTAGGCTTTTAGGTGCGCCTTATAGTCCGGAAAATACGGTACTACTTTAATCTTTTTTTAAAGCCCTGAACTCGCATTAGGTTTTTAAAGATGGGTATTTGTTATAATTATATATATATTTATATTTGGTCATTTATTGGACGCTTTTATCCAAAGCGTCTTACAAGGTGAGCACAGGGTTCATCACAACATCACTGGAGCAATGAGGGTTAAGGGTCTTGCTCAAGGACCCACATTGGTAACTTCAGTGGACCTGGGATTTGAACCCCCAACCTTCAGATTGATAGCCCAACGCCCTGACCACTGAACTACCTTGCCCATTTGTTGCAGTGTTAAGATAGAACGGATGTGTTTGGTAATATAACTGCAGTGTGTTTGAGCATGTCACACTAATTCATTAGTACAGTGCATCTATGAACAAAATGTAAATACATATTCAAACGAGGGCTCCAGGTTACACCAGAGACTTTCGACTCCGTGGTGGATGGAGGAGGAGGCTCGGGAGTTTGACCCCATTTTTCTTCGGACCTTTTTGTGGAACGTGGCTGTTTTAATAACTCGTGGATTTACATGTATCCTAACTTAACGGGGGGGGGGGGGGTTCAGCATAGAGTAAGAGTGATATCAGGGTTAGGGGCCTTGTATTAAAGTATTTTGTGCTGATGGTCGTTTATATCTGTAGATTTTCGGTGGTCTGTAAATGAGGTAAAGGCTGATACCAAACACATAAACCTCATACAACTGTATATTAGTCTATTAATATGCATAGCTGGCACTTTATTACACCTTAGCCACGTAAGCCATCCATCCATTGTCTTCCACTTTATCCTCTATTAGGGTCGTGTGTGGGGGGGTTCCCCATGCCCATCCAGGGAGAACGTTTCATGCGCTGGGCAGATACACCCAGGACAGGACGGCAATCTATCGCTGTGCACACACTCACTCACACAGACAAACACACTCACAATATGTAGGGGCAATTTAGAGCATTCACTTCACCTTTAATCTATGCTTTTGGACTGTGGGAGGAAACCGGGGTCAACCTGTGAGCTCCAATCCCATGTGACGGAACATGTAAACGCCACCCTGAGCTACAGAACCCACTCACCCTGATGTTATTTCTCTGTATACACTGTACTGTATAAAGGCCTGAAAATGCAGATCACATGACCATCACATCACTAAGCATGTGTGTCCAGGCGTCAACAGGACGTCGAGCGTCTCCTTCAGGAGCCTGATGAATCGGGGAAGTATGTCATGACTGATTAGACTGAATCAGGAAGCCAAAGTGGCAGCGTTTTTTTAAAAAAAAGTCTCCGTCATTTTTACTGTACAACGCGACCCGAGATTCTACAAACCGAGTGTCCAAAAACGTTGGGACACTCAACAAATTGCGAATAAAGACCGAGTGCATTGACGTGGGGGCGGCAGGTGTCGATATTTAATTCGTAAAGAACACAGATGACCGATCAGAAGTGAACGGGAGAGCGTTCCTATTTCTAAACTTGAGAAGCTGCTCTGCTCTGTCCCCAGACGTCTGGTGAGTGTTGTAAGAAGGGGGGCGGGGGGGGGGATGCCACACAGTGGTGAAAATGGCCTCGTCCCAACTTTTTTTGGGATTTGGTGACGTCCTGAAATTTGGAAACGGCATGTTTTTCCCTTCCGTTGATGCATTCTCTCAGTTTAAACTTTTGATCTGTGATTTGTGTTCTATTCTGAATAAAATGTTGACGTCTGCCGGTTTCCTCCCACAGTCCAAAAACATGGATCAAGGTCGATTGAGTTCTCCAAATTGCCCCATATAGAGTGTGTCTGTGTGAGTCAGTGTGTGTCCAGTGATAGATTGGTGTCCTGTTCTGGGTGTATCTGTCCAGCGCCTGAAACGTTCTCCCCTGGATGGGCATGGGGGAACCTCCCCCCATGTTTTCCCCGTGTCCGTGTGGGTTTCCTCCCATAGTCGAAAAACATGGATCAAGTTAATTGAGTTCTTCAAATTGCCCCATATTGAGTGAGTAAGTGTAATTGAGTGTGTGCCCTGCGATGGATTGGTGTCCTGTCCTGGGTGTATCTGCCCAGCTCCCGAAACGTTCTCCCCTGGATGGGCATGGGGAATCCCCTCCCCTCATGTTCTCCCCGTGTCTGTGTGGGTTTCCTCCGGTTTCCTCCCACAGTCCAAAAACATGGATCAAGTCAATTGAGTTCTTCAAAATGCCCCATATTGAGTGAGTGAGTGTGTGCCCAGCGATGGATTGGGGTCCAGTCCTGGGTGTATCTGCCCAGCGCCCAAAACGTTCTCCCCTGGATGGGCATGGGGAACCCCCCCCACGACCCTAATAGAGGATAAAACGGAAGATAATAAATGAATGAATGAGTTTGAGGAATGGGGGGCATGAATGGATGGGTTGCATTAGGGACACGTTGCTCGTTTTGGCTGCCAGAAGTCCTGAGATCAGTGAAACCCTCCGTGTGTGTGTGTGTGTGTGTGTGTGTGTGTGTGTGTGTGTGTGTGTGTGTGTGTGTGTGTGTCTGAGACCCATCTGACCCACTTTTCCCTGTCACAACCTCTTGCCCTTCAGATCCACTGCACACCTATTTCGGCATCTGCGGCCTGTCCCTGATCGGCGAGCCCAACCTGCGCAGGGTGCACCCGGCGTTGAACGTCAGCTACAGGGCCTTCGAGTATCTGCAGCAGCTGCACCGGACATGGAAGGAGAACTGCACGTGACGGCATGACGCTCGCACCCCCACCACAGACCCCAAGCCATGTGCCAATCGCCCCCCCCACCCCCACCCTGAAGCCCCGCGCCGTTCACTTTACCCCCGCTCAGCCGATCACGGTCCGTCTGCCACGCCCACCCGAGGGCGAGGGGAACGGAGACGACGCTCATGAATAATTAAGTCCAGCCTAATAAATAATGAAATGTGAACCTGTCAAGCTGCTTAGCCCGTAGAAAGCATGCCTCGCGCCCTCACCCTCGCCGCTCACGTCGTCGTGGTTGCGAGGCTCCGCCTCTTTTGCCTCGGTTGCTTTACATGTTGTCACATCATTGTTTCTCTATAACTTAAATAATGTACATTCAAATAATGCCTTTTCAATGCAATATACCCCGCGAGCGTCTCACTCAGAAGTCACCACGCCCGGATTCCCCCGTGTTTAGAGATTTAACTTCGCGCCTCACGTTGAATGTGCCTCAGACGCCGGAAATCAACATCACTTTTTCAGAAGATACTTGAATGTTTCTTCAAACTTGGGAAGAAAAGAGTTTTATTTTTTCTATGCCTGTACAAGACCACCGATGACGACACCTTTCTATGATCATGAAGTGCTAGTACTTTAAAATGCTGTTGTTTAGAAGTGATATGAAGTGCTTATTGTGTCAGATTAATGTTCATGACTGTGCTGGTTGAGGCAGTTCGGGCAATAAATGTGTTCCTGTTGTACAAATCTACCTTTGGTAGTTATTCAGACCTTGAGACTCCCTCGTCATAGAATAAGTTTAATTATATTATATATTTAACAATAATGCAGTGTATTTAAAACGAACAACGTTAGGATCAAAGCTTAGGTGGGGACTCCTCTTATTTTATATATATATATATGTATACACATACAGTATTTAAAAAATGTACCACGCTATATGGTGGTAATTTAAATAGAGGCAATTTCACCTTAAATCTAGATTGGGATTTGAACCTGGCTCCCCAGCGCTGAGTGGAGAATTACTACACCATTCTGCCCAAATTAATATATACGTCCATCCATTATCTTCCGCTTTATCCTCTAGTCGCGCCCATCCAGGGAAGAACGTTTTGGGCGCTGGGCATATACACCCAGGACAGGATGCCAATCTATCACTGGACACACACTCACTCACACGAACACACAATTTGGTGAATTCAATTGAGCTTGATCCATGTTTTTGGACTGTGGGAAACTCCACCCAGATTGGGATTCGAACCAGCAATCCCTAGTGCCGAGAGGAGAACATGCTAACCACTAAGCCGCATTGCTGCTCTCTCTCTCTCTCTTTATATATATATATATATATATATATATATATATATATATATATATATATAGGCACGGTGGCTTAGTGGTTAGCACGTTCGCCTCTCAGCGCTAGGGATTCCCGGATCGAATCCCCATCTGGGTGGAGTTTCCATGTTCTCCCCGTGTCTGCGTGGGTTTCCTCCGGGTTCTCCGGTTTCCTCCCACAGTCCAAAAACATGGATCAAGTTAATTGAATTCTCAAAATTGCCCCCTATAGAATGTGTCTGTGTGAGTGAGTGTGTGCCCAGCGATGGATTGGCGCCCTGTCCTGGGTCTATCTGCCCAGCGCCCGAGACGTTCTCCCCTGGATGGGCATGGGGAACCCCACCGCGACCCTAATAGAGGATAAG
>JAFMOD010000508.1:259724-302224 GCA_019802435.1 Corydoras maculifer
AAACACTAAAAGGATCAAATTTAAGCAAAACTAGATTTAAAACTTCAATAATAATGTTACCTGCATATCATGTCTACACTCTGCTGGTGTTCTGTACGTAGTAAACACACTATAGATGCTACATGTTGTTTTGAACTTTGTTGAGATGCCACACGGGCGAAACGGGCGGCACGGTGGCTTAGTGGTTTAGCACGTCTGCCTCTCAGCGCTAGGGATTCCTGGTTTGAATCCCCATCTGGGTGGAGTTTCCATGTTCTCCCAGTGTCTGGGTGGGTTTCCTCCGGGTTCTCCGGTTTCCTCCCACCGTCCAAAAAACATGGATCAAGTCAACTGAGTTCTCCAAATTGCCCCCTATAGAATGTGTGTGAGTGTGTGCCCAGCGATAGATTGGCGCCCTGTCCTGGGTGTGTCTGCCCAGCGCCCGAAACGTTCTCCCCTGGATGGGCATGGGGAACCCCACCGTGACCCTAATAGAGGATAAAGCGGGAGATAATGAATGAGATGCCACATTGTGTTTAGTGCTCCAGTAATGTGAGGAGTTTTAGCCAAAGGCCATGCACTCTGTTTTCATTAAAAAAAATAAATTAAAAAAAACGCATGCAGAGGGATATTTTAGTTTTCTATTGAAAAGTCTGGCGAACTCGTAATACTCGACCATTTACGTACGGCGGACGTGCGCATGCCAGATAATTGGGCAGCAGATGCCTGTGCCGCAGTTGGTTGCTTAGCTACGGGAAATACAATAAACACTGAGCGAATTAGAAAAGCTATGTTGAGGCAGACGAATTAGCGGCATAACGGGTGTACCGGGGTGGGATGCTGATGGATGCCTGTGCAAAACACCAAACCTCATGAATGAACAAAATACCCAGGATAAAATGTCTTCATGACCTTGTATACTTGTTCCACTCCTCCTACTACGCCTCCTAATTCAAGTGTTTATATACACACACCTCTCACCCTGTTTTCACTCATTTGCATCTCCAGAGAGTAGATTCTTAAAATAGCTTGAAACAGCAGTAAGTTTCACCTTTACACTCAGGAAGTACCACACAGCAGGACACGCCTCTTAATTAAAAATTTTTTAATCTCTTGTCACTTTCTGTTCATCTTCCCTCATTATATAATTCCTTTACCTTTCCTTTTTTTATACCTCACCTTCATGTTCCTCCATCCTTTGCTTTGGGCATTCTGCAGTCGGGAGCATTCAAGCGCAACTTCAGTTCTCCTCTGCTTACCAACGACCGCCTCGGCGTCACCAAAGAAACCACGCCCACTAGAGGTAAGAAACTTTTAATTGTGATGAAATAATGACCTGAGCCGTGTGCAACAGTGTGTGTGTGTGTGTGTGTGTGTAGAGCAGAGACGAGGGCCGGTGGACCCCGTATATGAGGCCCTGCGATATGGAACATCTCTCGCACAAATGAGTCGGACGAGTTGTAACAGCATCTCAGAGTCTCCGTGTCATCAGGTAACAGATGGTTCCATAAAACACAAGGCTGCTCAGAGCCTCAGACATCCTGTAGTGCCAGATAAGGACTCAACTAACGTGGTGTTGAATACATAATGACCACGTGTTGTCAGACTCTTTTTCCCTCTCTGAACCCCCTCTCTGTAGGCTGATGGAGGAGAGGAGAAATCAGCTTCTGAGTCAGTTTCTGAATCTGAAGGTAAAACGATCGAATTCATTCATAAAGACTCTACTGCATGTGACCTTGGCTGCTTTCCATTGAGTTTCTACCCACAGACTCCTACGGTTCCGTCGCTTTTCATTAAATACATGTTCAGATGTAATGCGCATTCTGCCAAAATGACTTTTAAGGACCATGAACAGAGCGGTCCCTTTCTGTTGCAGCAATAAGACAGAGGGTTTATAAAAGGTTTTATCTGTAATGTTCTTTAATGGACCAACCTGCTTCGCTGCAGGATTATTGTCCCTCACAGGAGCCCAGCTTTATTGCTGTGTGCAGTTCAGATAAGAAGCTCATGCACGTCTGGTCTCCTGTACTGTGTTGAACGAGTCTATTTCTGCAGTTCCCATTATACCGTCTTATAAAAATCCTAAACTGATGTGTGGATCTCTGCAGGTAACGATATGCACGTGCAGATCTCTTCTCACCTGCAAAAATAGCCGCGTAAAATTAGATTAGCTCTCACGGCGATCGTTCACCGTTATCAGAGGAACAGCAGCAGAACGTTGCGTTTAATACCAGTTTCACGTGTCGCTGTGATTAAAACCTGTAACAGCCTAAAAATAACAAAAAAAAGCTATTAGGGTTTGAGCTGTAGCTTGGCCAATGGCGGCAGCGTAGCAGAGCGCTTTCCCTTCATAATCGGGCTCGGATGCATCTGCGATTCGTGTCACCTCTGGATACAGCTGAAACTGATCTATCTCAGTGCTGAGCATTTTAAAGCATTGTGTTCATGAGTGTCGGCGCTGTGGATGGTGCATTAGATACGTTGGGCATGTAAAAACATGGACACACCCCTCCTGCATGTATGTCTTGAATCCAGCACAGACAGTAATATATACATTTTTTTCAGCTGAAACTTTTTTTTTAACCGGGGCGGCACGGTAGCTTAGTGATTAGCACGTTCTCCTCTCAGCACTAGGGATTCCCAGTTCGAATCCCAATCTGGGTGGAGTTTCCAAGTTCTTCCCGTGTCTGTGTGGGTTTCCTCTGGGTTTTCCAGTTTCCAGTTTTTATGGAGTGTGTATGTGTGCGAGTCTGAGTGAGTGTGCGCCCAGCGATAGATTGGGTGTATCTGCCCAGCGCCCGAAACGTTCTCCCCTGGATGGGCATGGGGAACCCCCCCGCGACCCTAATAGAGGATAAAGTGAAAGATAATGAATGGATGGACTTTTTTTTAACCAAGTGTTCCTGGGTCATTGATACTGCCCATCTACAGCAGAGTGCAGTCAACTCAAACCTTGAGCTGCTAATCCACTGCTGAGCATTGTTGGAAACTCAGGATGTCAAATCACGTATTGCCCTTCAGGCGGTTCTCTTTTCGAGTGGCTGGGGAGGATAAGGGCTTCCCCAGTGTCCTGGCACAGTCAGTGTTTTGTATTAATTAATTTATTTTCGTATGGACATGTGTGGTATGAAGGGTGTGCAGATGTCCTGAGGTATTGTTTATATTATTGTGTTATTTAAATACATTTTTTAAAGTCTAATCTATGTCATCCACGTTCCATAGATGGTTGGGTCTCTCTTTTTCCCGCATGTTTACGCCTTAAATCCTGTATATTACATGAAACAATTGTATAATTAAAGTCAAGAAACCTTAAATATAATGTAATATAATAATAAAATATAATGTAATATAAAATAATGTTTTCCAAAGGTTTGTACATACATCGTTGTGTGCGTGTGCACACATTTATAACTTTTTAATGGATTTTGTCTGTTTGCAGTGGTGTCACTGGCTGAGAGTGAAAAGAGTGAGACGGAGATAACGGACTGTTTGAAGGTGAGGTTGTGTTTGTTCTGTACAGAGCCCTCATGTTTCATACTTTTAGTAACTGAATAAAAAAAATGAACTGATTCATATGGAAGCTGATGAGTTTTTATATATATATATATATATATATATATATATATATATATATATATATATATATATATATATAAGTACTAACGGATATTAAGTGAGGGCATATTCTGACACATGGTGGTGTCTCATTTATGCCGCTGAATCGTCGCTCAGATCAATTAAAGGGTTCAAGTCCAACAAAATCAATCTGCCTCTGTTGAACCCCTGAGTCTTTCATCCTCACCTGCTGCAACTGTATCGTTACCGCCACTGTAATTTCCTCATAATGGCCTCGGTATACTGTATGTGTTAATGACTTCTGAGTGATTTAATTTACAAAGCTGCAGATTTTACATGGGTGCATGAGCAATTTGTAATAATACACCAAGGCTGAAATTGATTAACTTGTTTGTCTAGAATCTTAAACCGTGTGATGAGTGGCGTTTGAGTTAATAGATTTAAGCAGAGAATTTAATGATGTAATAAGTGTTTTCATTTTCCTTCAACTGTACTATATTGCTTCAGTATTAATTCCCTTGATTCTGTAAACAGAATCTTTACTGCCTTTGACCTCAAAATTAGACACGCACACACTGTTTACTGTAAATGATTCAGAGGAATTAATGTGTGTTTATTATACTCCAGGTGAAATGTGTTATTAACTTTCTTTAAATGAGCTTTAATACATTACAAACTGCTGCAGCTCACTCTCATAACACAAGATGCTTTTACATTTGCATTTTTTCCTGTTGCAGCACTTTTTTCCAAAGGGAATTAATAATAATAATAATAATGAGGTAACTTCAGTGGTTTGGGTGGATTCGGGGTTTCAAACTACTTACCTTCAAATTTCTGGACTTTCCTTTAGTAAGAATTTAGGAAGCCCTTGGTTCTGGATCTCTCAGATCTGTTTGTATCTTTTCAGACCCCGAGCCGCATTGAGGTTCACACCATTCACACATACGTAGCACTGTTCAAGTTCCTTCCTCAGGAGAATAACGACCTGGAGCTGCAGTAAGTAACACAATTGCTGTGAGTCTGTCCTTTATTTTGTCTTGCTTTCTCTGTCTCTCTCTCTCTCTGTCTCTCTCTCTCTCTGTCTCTCTCTCTCAGTCTCTCTCTCTCTCTGTCTCTCTCTCTCTCTCTCTCTGTCTCTCTCTCTTTCGTTCTCTCTCTCTGTGTCTCTCTCTTTCTCTCTCTCTCTGTGTCTCTCTTTCGTTCTCTCTCTCTCTGTGTCTTTCTCTCTTTCTCTCTCTCTCTCTGTGTCTCTCTCTGTGTCTTTCTCTCTTTCTCTCTCTCTCTCTCTCTCTCTCTCTCTCTCTCTCTCTCTCTCTCTCTCTCTCTCTCTCTCTCTCTCTCTCTCTCTCTCTCTCTCTCTCTCTCTCTCTCTCTCTCTCTATTATACTATTGACTTGTATGGCGGCGCGGCCAATCAGATTTTATGGCTGTTATATTATATTGTCTCAAAGGCTGTGAATAATTGATGGGACGTGTCCGTCTGTAGGTGCTCATGTGTCCGGAACACGAGATGGAGAAAGTCAACATGTACTGCGAGGTGTGCCGCCGTCCCGTGTGCCACCTCTGCAAACTTGGCGGCTCCCACGCCAACCATAAAGTCACCTCCATGAGCAGCGCGTACAAGGTCCTTAAGGTACGTGCGCAACGTGTGTAAGCGGTTCCCCAGAAAGTCCTGAAAACGGCATCGTTTTTAATCTGCTAATGAATCATTGATCGCTGTACTCGCTTTAAGAGCTCGCGTTGCTCTGTGCACACGGTGTCGGGTTCGGCCCGTCTGGCCATTAGCTGATTTTTGGCCTCAAAGCGTATTCTGTTTAAAAGCCGTCCACGTTGCTGCTGCTGATGTGTTCTGTAATGTCCTTTAAAGCTTTGGAATCGGTGAAACGGCCTGGACATCTTAAGTGTTCATCCTCACGGCCTAATGGATGAATTTTCTTTCTTTCTTTTTTTTTTTTTTCCATTAACAGGAGAAGCTTTCGAAAAGTATCCATTACCTGATCAGCAAAGAGGACCAAGTGAGGACTCAGATTTCTGACCTGGAGGTTCTCATTCGTCAGACTGAGGTAAGGAGGAGGGTACATGCCGCCAGAGTTGATGAGATTTGGCCTTGGGATCAGTGGTTCGCTGCACATTTATCCACATTTATCATTTAACTCATGTATCATGTCTTTAGGGCGAAGGCTTAGTGGTTTAGCATGTTCTCCTCTCAGCGCTGAGGATTCCCTGTTCGAATCCCCATCTGGGTGAAGTTTCCATGTTCTCCCCATGTCGAGTGTGGGTTTCCTCCGGGTTTTCCGGTTTCCTCCCACAGTCCAAAAACGTGAATCAAGGTCAATTGATTTCTCCAAATTGCCCCATATAGAGTGTGTGTGTGAGTGAGTGTGTGCCCAGTGATAGATTGGCGCCCTGTCCTGGGTGTATCTGCCCAGCGCCCGAAACGTTCTCCCCTTGATGGGCATGGGGAACCCCACCGCGACCCTAATAGAGGAAAAAGCTGAAGATAATGAATAAATGAACGATGTCTTTATCTTCCTGCTTTTAGCCAATTAACTAACAGCTCTTAACGTGTCTTTTTATGGTGACCTCTAGTGGACATGTATCAAACTGAGTTAGATGTAGGCGTCGCAGCTCAGTCCTTCACAGCAGTTGTTATGTAGACATACAGGATTCTGATGGCACGATTCTCCATCCATCCATCATCTTCCGCTTTATCCTATATTAGGGTCGCGGGGGGGACTGTGGGAGGAACTCGGAGGAAACCCATGCGGACACGAGTGTGTTTTTGTTAGTGAGTGTGTGTCCAGTGATAGATTGGTGTCCTGTCCTGGGTGTATCTGCCCAGTGCCCGAACACGTTTTCCCCTGGATGGGCATAGGGAAACCCCCCCCCCTCCCTAGTAGACGATAAAGCGGAAGATAATAGATGGATGGATGAAAGGAAGCTATTTTTTTTTTCCTGTAGGGACAAAGTAAATGAGTGTTCTACAAGTGGAACCTTGTTTTTGTTCTGTGCAAGTTGCCCCACTTAACTTAACTACCGGCGTAATACGTATATTTCTAATCAATGTCGTCACGCCGATGTTAAGTCCATCTAGGATTAATTAATTGCAATGTTTTAAATCGGGATTATTGCATAAATGATTAATCGCCTCGTCCCTAGTCTTGACTGTAGCAACTGGACTTTGTAGTTTTATTTAAAAACATTCTGTGTGTGAAAATGTTTTTTTTTTTTTTTTTTTTTTGCCAATGTGGGCCCTTAAGCCAGGCCCCTAACATACATTGCTCCAGGGTTCTGTGTAATGGGTCGACCCTCTGCTCTGATTCTATTCACCAAGTTATTATCTTTGCCTCTCTGGTTTAAAGCTGTGAATCTGTAAAATGCTGTTGAATGGTAATTATCGCTCGATGCTCGTTAATGCAGGAGAACGGACAGATCGCAGAACGGCAGGCCCACGACCACTTCGAACGACTCTTCGAGGCTCTCCAAGAAAGGAAGACTGAAATGCTGAAATCCATACAGCTCTCCAGGAACCGGCGCCTGGACAAGCTCAGGGGCCAGGTGGAGGAGTACCAGGGCATGCTGGAGAACAGTGGATTGGTCGGTTACGCCCAAGAAGTTCTCAAAGAGACAGACCAGTCCTGCTTTGTTCAGACAGCTAAGCAGCTCCACATCAGGTTTGTATTGCGTTCATCACATTTATCATGAGGCTGGACGTAACGCCATCTATAGACCACTGCAGTCTACAGTTTAAACACTACAGTATATTCTGTGTTCATCCCCTTTACTCTGTTCTCTAATGCTCAGAACCCCATAGTACCACCACAGAGCAGGGGTTATTTGGTTGGTGCATTATTTCTATCCTAGCAGTGTCACTGATAATTAACAAATTAATCACTGACACGGCACGGTGGCTTAGTGGTTAGCACGTTCGCCTCTCAGCGCTAGGGATTCCCAGTTCGAATCCCCATCTGGGTGGAGTTTCCATGTTCTCCCCGTGTCCGCGTGAGTTTCCTCCGGGTTCTCCGGTTTCCACCCACAGTCCAAAAACATGGATCAAGTCAATTGAATTCTCCAAATTGCCCCATATAGAGTGTGTTTGTGTGAGTGAGTGTGTGCCCAGCGATGGATTGGCGCCCTGTCCTGGGTCAATCTGCCCAGCGCCCGAGACGTTCTCCCCTGGATGGGCATGGGGAACCCCACCACGACCCTGATAGAGGATAAGCGGGAGATAATGAATGAATGAATGAATCACTGACACTGGGAGGAAACCGAAGAACCCGGAGGAAACCCACATGGACACAGGGAGTACATGAAAACTCCACCCAGATTGGGATTCGAAACAGGAATCCCTAGTGCTGAGAGGAGAACATGCTAAAACACTAAGCCACTGTGCCGCCCTCATTACATCCATCCATCCATTCATCCATTATCTTCCGCTTTAGGGTCGCGGGGGGTGGGGGGTGGGGTGTTGCGAGCGTCATGCCGTCACGTGCAGTTCTCCTTCCATGTCCGGTGCAGCTGCTGCAGATACTCGAAGGCCCTGTAGCTGACGTTCAACGCCGGGTGCACCCTGCGCAGGTTGGGCTCGCCGATCAGGGACAGGCCGCAGATGCCGAAATAGGTGTGCAGTGGATCTGAAGGGCAGGAGGTTGTGACAGGGAAAAGTGGGTCAGATGGGTCTCATACACACACACACACACACACACACACACACACACACACACACACGGAGGGTTTCACTGATCTCAGGACTTCTGGCAGCCAAAACGAGCAACGTGTCACCAATGCAACCCATCCGTTCATGCCCCCCATTCCTCAAACTCATTCATTTATTCATTATCTCCCGCTTTATCCTCTATTAGGGTCACGGTGGGTTCCCCATGCCCATCCAGGGGAGAACGTTTCGGGCACTGGGCAGAAACACAGATGCCAGGACAGGATGCCAATCTATCGCTGGACACACACACACACTCTATTTGGAGAATTCAATTGACTTGATCCATGTTTTTGAACTGTGGGAGGAAACCGGAGGAACCCGGAGGAAACCCATGCGGACATGGGGAGAACATGGACACTCCACCCAGGTTGGGATTCGAACCGTGAATCCCTAGCGCTGAGAGGAGAATATGCCAACCACTAAGCCACCGTGCCTCCCTCACATAAATAACATCCTTAGCGTTCTATTTTAACGATTCTTCATCGCTTGACTCTCGTAATGAGGATCAGAGGATGAAGTCAAAAGCTGCTTATCACAAACCTATCTTAAGGTACTAGTAAGTGAAACGTGGCCATGTCCCCGGAAGACGGCTGAGCTACACGACTGCGTCCGAGTCCACTGATCGCTTCGTGGTAATCCTGATGATTAATTACAGCTTGACATGAACGTCCATCCATCCATTATCTTCCCCTTTATCCTCTATTAGGGTCGTGGGGGGGGGGGTTCCCCATGCCTATCCAGGGGAGAAGGTCTCAGGTGCTGGGCAGATACACCCAGGACAGGACGCCAATTTATCACTGGACACAGACACGCTCTATATGGGGCAATTTGGAGAGTTCAATTGACCTTGATCCCACTTGGACACGGGGAGAACATGGAAACTCCACCCAGTTTGGGACTCGAAACGGGAATCCCCAGCGCTGAGAGGAGAACATGCTAAACTAAGCCACCGTGCCACCCTCCTTACATCCATCCATCCATCATCTTCTGCTTTATCCTCTACTAGTGTCACAGGGGGGGGGGTTCCTATGCCCATCCAGGGGAGAACGTTTCGGGCTGGGTATCACAAGGTACACACACACTCACTTACACAAACACATTCTATATGGGGCAATTTAGAGCATTTAATTGGCCTTGATCCATGTTTTTGGACTGTGGGAGGAAACCGGAGAACCCGGAGGAAACCCACACGGACACGGGGAGGACATGGAGACTCCACCCATATTGGGATTCAAGCTGGGAATCCCTAGCACTGAGAGGAGAACATGTCAAACCACTAAGCCACCGTGCCGCCCCTGATATGAACAGAGTTTGAAAAAAAACAGAAGGTGTATTAATTGTAAATGCTTTTTGTTTTTCGGGTTCCAGGGTTCATAAGGCTACAGAGTCCCTGAGGACGTTCCAGCCCGCAGCTGACCCCTCGTTTGAGGAGTTCGTCCTGGACACGTCGAAGGAGGAAGCCTTACTGAAGGACCTCTCCTTTGGTGGAGGTGAGAGTGAGGGAACGCCCTTTAGACTTTTTATTTATACCTGGGTGTGAGAGGAGGGGGGTGAACCCACCAGAAGCACTTTAATTAAGCTGTTTGCAGGCTTTAAATATTCAGGGATATTTGGCACAGAGACTGCTGAGTCTTTAGTTTAATTCCTTATGTAAGCGCAATTGCAAATCCTGCTTAAGACCTGAAGTGTCAAATAAAGAGGTTCGGGGAGTGTTGCCAACTTATTTTTTAAGAAGCGACAAATCTAGAGACTTTTTGTGGTGCTTTTGGACATTCTGAGATGAACCCATGCTCTTCAGTTACTGTCCTCAGCGTGAGCCCCGTCCCACACCGCTTTACGCCCACACTGCAAACGAACTGCGCATGCGCAGAGCCGCCGCTGACTGACCCCCTGTATTTACAGAGCGGGCTGTAAATATAAGGCAGATAGACCCAGGACAGGACGCCAATCTATCACTGGACACACACTCACTCACACACACACTCCATTTGGAGAATTCAATTGACCTTAATCCATGTTTTTGGACTGTGGGAGGAAAGCGGAGAACCCGGAGGAAACCCACGCGGACACGGGGAGAACATGCAAACTCCACCCAGAGTCTTCATTGAGGCAAGAAAAAGAAATGACTGATTTTAAATTTAAATTTGAACTCACACAGTCGGGCGGCACGGTGGATTAGTGGTTTAGCATGTTCTCCTCTCAGCAGTAGGGATTCCCGGTTGGAATTCCTATCTGGGTGGAGTTTGCATGTTCTCCCCGTGTCCACGTGGGTTTCCTCCGGGTTCTCCGGTTTACAGTCCAAAAACATGGATTAAGGTCAATTGAATTCTCCAAATTGCCCCATATAGAATGTGTCTGTGTGTGTGAGTGTGTGCCCAGTGATAGATTGGCGCCCTGTCCTGGGTGTATCTGCCCAGCACCCGAAACATTCTTCCCTGGATGGGCATGGGGAACCCCCCCAAACCCCCCCCCCCCTTTTTTTTTCCCTCTCCCACAACGCTATTCCTTTACAGCTTTTCAAAAACATGTATTATGCAGATTAAGCGATGGGGACTTTTCGGACAGCCAATAGCCACTTTCCTTACTGAGGAGTTGGCAACACTGGGTACGATGCATGACTTGAGGAGTGCGCAGAGTGAAGCCAGTAACACTTGCAGTGATGCGATGCATTTAATAAAATATAGTTTTTAGCCCGATGGGGCAATTAGAATTCTTATGTTAAAAAAAAAATTAAGAATTAATGAACACAAATCGAAAAACGATCAATATAGTGAGTAAATTTATCCTGTTACGATCTCTGAAACACCGTTTAAAAAGTTTCTAAACACTGCATTATATATCACACTCAAAACATCTATTTAATCTGTTTTTTAAAAGGTTGTCCAGTCCAATCAGACATAACGATTTACATCTATAAATGTCGGCAATCGATAACCACTAATGCTTCTGATGGCTGGATTTGGACGGAAGGCGCTCTGTAATAAGGGTGGAGCCGTCGCTTTAATTAAATCGATTGAAGGAAAAAGCCGAGCGGGCGGAAAGCCAGAGCGAAAGCCGCGCCGGTGGTGCTGACGAAAGCTTTGCCCTTCGTTGCCCATCAGCCCTCTAAATCAGCGTTCCTCGTCCCGCGTCGTATTTTTCTTGGGCTGCAGGGTCATGGTCAGCGAGGGAGGCCAGGTTCCTTCCCGGCTCCGTGCTCTTAATGAGGCCCCTGTTTCGGATCAATGGCTCATTCAGGCCGAAGTGTTTGGGCTTCTTGCCTGCGGCCTTGGCCGGCGTTCCGTTTGCGACGGGCCGTAGGTCCACAGTAGCGCTCTTTTATTTTGGCGCTCCGAGGCTACAGCTGTTTGCCTATTGATGGCAGGAATGCTTAAGATGCTTTCAGGCTTAATGGACCTTGAAATGGCTGGATTTTTATGTGGAACTGATTTGGCTGTTTTTTTTAAACACTGCAGCACAAAGACGGCACATCTTTGTTTTTTATGTGGGGTCTGGACGGGGGCTGCTCGTTACTGAGGCTCTAGATAGGCGTCTGAACTCACTTACTACACAGTAGGTTCTAGATTACGGTCACTTGATCATCACATAAGGGCGGCACGGTGGCTTAGTGGTTAGCACGTTCGCCTCTCAGCGCTAGGGATTCCCGGTTCGAATCCCCATCTGGGTGGAGTTTCCATGTTCTCCCCGTGTCTGCGTGGGTTTCCTCCGGGTTCTCCGGTTTCCTCCCACAGTCCAAAAACATGGATCAAGTTAATTGAATTCTCAAAATTGCCCCGTTTAGAGTGTGTCTGTCTGTGTGAGTGAGTGTGTGCCCAGCGATGGATTGGCGCCCTGTCTGCTCAGCGCCCGAGACGTTCTCCCCTGGATGGGCATGGGGATCCCCACCGCGACCCTAATAGAGGATAAGCGGGAGATAATGAATGAATGAATGATCATCACACAAGCTGTACATAGGTGTCCTACACTGTTGATGCTGCCCCGGACGCTCAAGGAGGATGAGACTCCGACTGAGCCTCGGTCCTCACAAGGCTTCTTCCCTTAAAATAACAACATAACAGGGAGTTTTGTCTTGCCACTGTCGCTTCGGCTTGATCTTTAGGGGTTCAAAGGCTTATAACTCTGTAAAGCTGCTTTGTGACGACGTACTATTAAAAAAAAAAAAACCTTCTATAAGTAAATTTTTACATTAGATTCAGAGCACAGTCCTAAAGCAGCCTTTGTGTGTAGTAAGCGAGTATGTAGTATCTACACAACTTTGGACACGCTATGTCTTTGGGTGTAGGACATTGCGCCACCACTGTGTAAGTTTTTGTATTTACTTAAATTATAATTATATTCGTTGTCATATATATCAATTCATTTATTATCTTCTGCTCCATCTACTAGGGTCACGGGGGGGGTGGGGGGGCGGGGTGGGGTGGTTTCTCCATGCCCATCCAGAGTTGAACGTTTCGGGACAGGGTGCCATACACTCAGGACAGGCAACCAATCTATGACTGGGCACACACACACACACACTCTATATGGGGCAATTTGGAGAACTTAATTGACCTTGATCCATGTTTTGGACTGTGGGAGGAAACTGGAGAACCCGGAGGAAACCCACGAGGACATGGGGAGAACATGCAAACTCCACCCAAATTGGGATTCGAACCGGGAATCCCTAGTGAATAGAGAAGAACATGCCCACATACAGCATTGGTCTAAATAGGGGCAATTCAGAGCATTCTGTTTACCTTAAATCCATGTTTTTGGACTGTGGGAGAACGCTGTGCAGAAGCGGGGAAAACATCGAAACTCCAACCAGATTGGGATTCGAACCTGGATTCCTATCACTGAGAGGAGAACATGCTAAACTCTAAGCCACCGTGTGTTGTGTTGCATATTGTTTTTGATTTTGGTGATCTAAGCTGATCATTCATCCCTGGCGTTCCACAGTTCCCGATCCTCCCGTGATCGACCTGTCTCAGAGTCGCGTGTACAACGAGGGACTGATCCACTGGAGGCTGCCTGAGGACTCGGTGCCCACGGACTGCCACGTTCTGGAGTACAGGAAAGTGGGTGCGAAGGACGAAGAGGACGGAGAGTGGCAGGAAAGCGAGCCCGTGTACGGCTCCAGCAAAGTGGTGTGTGACCTGGACAGTGACCGCCGCTATGCCTTCAGGGTGCGCAGCTGTCGCAACACCACGCACAGCCCTTACAGCCCCGAAGTGTCCTTCCACACACCCCCAGCTCCAGGTAAGTCATCCACATAATAAACGGCATCACATCCCGCACTTAAAACTGCTTTTACTGCTTGTAGGATGAGGAGGAGACACTCTCTGAGGTTGGGTGAGGTACCTCGCTGGATAGGATATTCAAGAAAATTTTATTATCATTAATATCACACGTGGTACATGAGATAAGAACGATATTATGGGTCACGGACCCCGATTACCCTGTTATTTTAAAGTATCATTTAAATTTTTTTTAATACTGTACATAGATATTCATTCATTCATTCAATATCTTCCGCTTTATCCTCTATTAGGTTCGCGGTGGGGTTCCCCATGCCCATCCAGGGGAGAACGTTTCGGGCGCTGGGCAGATACACCCAGGACAGGGTGCCAATCCATTGCTAGGCACACACTCACTTACACCGACACACTCTATATGGGGCAATTTGGAGAACTCAATTGACTTGATCCATGTTTTTGGACTGTGGGAGGAAACCAGAGAACCCAGAGGAAACCCACACAGACACGGGGAGAACATAGAAACTCCACCCAGATGGGGATTCGAACCAGGAATCCCTAGTGCTGAGAGGAGAACATGCTAAACCACTAAGCCACCGTGCCGCAATATAATATATAATTAATATAATAAATATAGGGCAGCACGGTGGCTCAGTGGTTAGCACGTTCGCCTCTCAGCACCAGGGATTCCCGGTTCGAATCTCCAGCTGGGTGGAGTTTCTATGTTCTCCCCGTGTCTGTGTGGGTTTCCTCTGGGTTCCTCTCACAGTCCAAAAACATGGATCAAGTCAATTGAATTCTCCAAATTGCCCAATATAGAGTGTGTCTGTGTGAGTGAGTGTGTGCTTAGCGAGGGATTGGCGTCCTGTCCTGGGATGTATTTGCCCAGCGCCCGAAACGTTCTCCCCTGGATGGGCATGGGGAACCCCACCGCGAACCTAATAGAGGATAAAGCAGAAGATGAATCAATGAAAAAAATAAATAAAAAAATAAATATATATATATATATATATGTCTTGCTGAAGGTTTGGATTTCCAAACCCCTTAGACCTTTAAAGGATTGGCCCTTGGTACTGTTTCATGGATACTGTATCCTGGCTGACTTTGTATCCTGACTTTAAACCTCATGCTTTGGAGTAAAGCATTTGAGTAAACGCAGTTAGAAGGTGAATACAGCACTGTTGGTCAGCAGTTGGACGTGTCACAGGTGTCCTCTTTACAGGTCTTTGAGGTACCACTATGTAAATAATTTGGGTAACCTTCTCTGAACTGACGATTTTAAATTCTTCCAATAACCAATGTATTTATAACAGCTTCTAAAGTATTCAGCATGAGAGTAGAGTTCCAGTCCTCAAGACAGAGGAAGAGTGGTTTGTCCTGAAAAACTGACCATTTAGAATGAAATGAAACTGAAAGAAGGAACTTAAGTGATACAAAGGTTATGAACATCAGTGTTACAGAAATGATAATGTATACAGACTTTGGAATTTTAACCTGTTCTCTCAGAAGTTTGTGAGGTCAGACACTGATGTTGGGCGAGGGTGCTTGACTCACAATCTCTTGACCGCTCGTCAGGGCCAAATTCCTCCACACTAAACATGCCTATTGATGCCTTTATGGATCATGTTCTGTACCCCGGGGCGGTCGTCTTGGAAAGTGAATGGGCCCTCTCTGAGTTGGAAGCATACAATTATTAAAAACACACAGCTAGGTGCTTGGTTGTGTGCGGCAATCCAGTTTATTGTATAGTACGCTATTGAGTATCTATTATAGTTGAGCAGCGCAACGTACAGTAATGTACAGTAGAGTAGTGTATAGTTTATTACAGTAGCATACAGTATTGTGTGTGTGTGTATATATATATATATATATATATATATTTGTGTGTGTGTATATATTCATTCATTCATTCATTCATTATCTCCCGCTTTATCCTCTATTAGGGTCGCGGTGGGGTTCCCCATGCCCATCCAGGGGAGAACGTCTCGGGCGCTGGGCAGATAGACCCAGGACAGGGCGCCAATCCATCGCTGGGCACACACTCACTCACACAGACACACTCTATATGGGGCAATTTTGAGAAATCAATTGACTTGATCCATGTTTTTGGACTGTGGGAGGAAACCGGAGAACCCGGAGGAAACCCACGCGGACACGGGGAGAACATGGAAACTCCACCCAGATGGGGAATCCATAGTGCTGAGAGGCAAAAGTGCGAACCACTAAGCCACCGTGCCGCCCACACATATATATATATATGTATGTATGTATTTAGTGTGTATGTAGTATTTCATCAGTAGTGATGTTTAATTGTTTATTAATTAATAATCCTGTCCTTTTGATGTGTATTGAGATTAGAATTGTCAGTAACGTAGTGGTGGTTGGATGCTGAAGCTCTCTGAGCGTTTGCTCTGGACGTTCCTCTGTTCTGTAGCTCGTGTTCTACTGAATGTTCTGTTATGAGTGAGGTGCATTACTGGGTCACTGCATCTCAATGTGCTGTCTGCTGTCCGGTCTGGGCGTCTGCAGTCTGCCTCGTCGGCTGAAATGACAACCCGCGACTAATGACCCGCAGAGAATGATGGGAAATGAGTTTAATGTAAAGGATTATCAAAGTTATAGCATTTCACACAACCGTCCTTTAATTAAATTTATATTATGGATATAAAGACCATTGTTCTGCTTTGTTCCCATGACAGAACTTTATATGGTTGGAGATTATAATCCAGCGGTGATTAACCGTTTGCTTTTCCATTTCGGCGAACGTTACGTGGATTTATAACCTTTCTGGTTTTTGATGTGAATCCTCCTCAGTGTTCGGCTTCTTATTCAACGAGAAGTGCGGATTCAGCGCGGAACGTCTGTGGTTGAGCAAGAGACGAGACTCGGTGGAGAGCGTGGCGGGAATGTCCTTCCTTCTGGCCGCCGATCGGGTTCAGACCGGGAGTTACATCTGCCTCGACTACATCATCGGCGACACGGGCATCTCGCACGGCCGCCACTTCTGGGCTTTCCGAGTCGAGTCCGGCTCGTACATGGTGAAAGTGGGGGTGGCGTCGGACTCCAAGATGATGGAGTGGTTCCATAATCCCCGTGACACCAGCAGCCCAAGGTTAGTGACGGGACATGAGCGCTCACTGGCCACTTTATTAGATACACCTGAGTTGGCTCATCAGTTATGCAAATTAAATATTCATATTAAAGCTATAATGTGCGAAAGGGTGGCATTACAAAGAATAAATCACGGGAAAGCGGTGTTAGACTCTCTTTCCTGTGATTTATTCACAATAACACACTCGAGTGCCTTATTGCTTTTATAAAATAGTTACAAACACTACAATAAATACTAAGCTTTGATTTCATAAATGCATTAATTACAAATAAAGCATTAATAAACTGGTCTTTCACGACATAATCTAATCTAGTTTAATTAAAGCGAACTTGGTTCGCTAAGTGACAGGATACAGGTTCCTCTAAAAAAAAAAAAAAAAATTAATTAAAAAAAAAAAGCCATCTAGTGGCCAAATTACAGAACGCAGTTCATAACAAACATCGGATTTATTGCTCATTAGGTATTAGTTCGGCTTGCTGTTTATATTAATTATTATATTTTATATTAATTATAAATTATATTTATAATTTATATTAATTATTATTTTAATCTGTATTTAATGGGGGCGGCATGGTGGCTTAGTGGTTAGCACGTTCGCCTTTCAGCGCTAGGGATTCCCGGTTCGAATCCCCATCTGGGTGGAGTTTCCATGTTCTCCCCGTGTCCGCGTGGGTTTCCTCCGGGTTCTCTGGTTTCCTCCCACAGTCCAAAAACATGGATCAAATCAATTGAATTCTCCAAATTGCCCCATATAGAGTGTGTGTGTGTGTGTGCCCAGCGATGGATTGGCGCCCTGTCCTGGGTCTATATGCCCAGCGCCCGAAACGTTCTCCCCTGAATGGGCATGGGGAACCCCACCGCGACCCTAATAGAGGATAAAGCGGGAGATAATGAATGAATGAATGTATTTAATGGTTCAAAATAATGTATTGGTTCGAATGTGAAGCGCTCAGAGATGTGTGTAATTGTCAATGATGTCACTGTTGGCAAACCCCACCGCCACCCCCACCCCTATGACCCTAGTAGAGGATGAAGCGGGAGATAATGATCTAGCAGATCTAACAGTAGGACGTAGGCGAGGTGTAAATGAAACTTTAACGTGACGAAACACACTGGAAACATTAAAGAGAAAAAGGAGAAGTGGTTAAAGTGTTGCTTCTCCTCACAGACTGTTGCTTCACTTTGGAAAACAGAATCTATTGTTTGTCAAATAAAAGAAAGAAACTCCCGAAAAGCGAGTTGGCTGTTTAGATGGTTCATATGTGCCTTAAATTTGCATGTTCTCTGTAGTTCTCTTCATGTCTGTATTGCAGGTGGATTGAAGATTCGACTCATAATGGGTTTGTCTCGTTACAGACCGCTCTGGGTGTCAACCAAATTCCAGCAACTCTGGAAATCCTATTCCTCATAGGATGACAGGATTAAATCCTAATTAAATCTGATTGGCTGAGCCGTTTGACAATTACGCACACCTCTGAGCGCTTCACATTCGTATCAATGTGTGATATACAATACATCCATCCATTATCTTCCGCTTTATCCACTATTAGGGTTGCGGGGGGGGTTCTCCATGCCCATCCATGGGAGAACGTCTCGGGTGCTGGGCAGATACACCCAGGACAGGACGCCGATCTATCACTGGGCACATGTACAATACAGTTTTATAAAATATAAAATACAGATGAATATAAACAGCTGCGGGTGGCACGGTGGCTTAGTGGTTTAGCATGTTCTCCTCTCAGCTCTAAGGATTCCTGGTTCGAATCCCCATCTGGGTGGAGTTTCCATGTCCTCCCAGTGTCCCGCGTGGGTTTCCTCCGGGTTCTCCGGTTTCCTTCCACAGTCCAAAAACATGGATCAAGGTCAATTGAATTCTCCAAATTGCCCCATATAGATTCTGTGTGTGAGTGAGTGTGTGTCCAGCGCCTGAAACATTCTCCCCTAGTACAGGATAAAGTGGAAGATGATGGATGGATGGAATATAAACAGCGAGCCGATTCCGAATGAGCACTAAACCTGTATCCCGTTGCTAAGCAACCAATGTTCACTTTAAAAACCGGACTGGGTTACGTCGTGAAAGCAGTAAAGCAATAAGAATGCAGTCTTTCTTATATGGTCTGAAATGGTTCGAGTTTTTTTTTTTTTTTTTCTTTTCATGCCAAACCTGCCCGCTCTCACCCCCTACCTGCCCTCACAGGTACGACCACGACAGCGGCCATGACAGCGGCAGCGAGGACACGTGCTACGAGCTCTCGCAGCCGTTTACGTTGCTCACAGTCGGCATGGGCAAAGTGTTCATCCCCAAAGCGTCCGGCCCGTCCTCGGGCGGCGACCACGGCAACCGCGACCACGCCAGCCGCGTCCTGCCCCTGCCCCAGCGCATCGGCGTGTGCCTGGACCACGACGCCGGCCGCGTCTTCTTCTACGACGCCGACTCCATGCGCTGCCTCTACGAGCGCCAGGTGGACTGCTCCGGCACCATGTACCCGGCGTTCGGCCTGATGGGCGGCGGGGCCGTCCACCTGGAGGAATTCATCACGGCCAAGCGCCTCTCCTACATGTGATGCTCCACGTGGAGTTTGCTGTGAGATATTCGGTGCAGTCAACCTTAGGAAATTACCCCCCCTCCCCCCTCCAACCTGCTGCAGTGCCTTCATGCCTAATTAAGCATGGGGTTGGAGCGTAATGCTGTTTATATTCGCAGGACCGCGGACTTTCAGTAATTCAGATTCCACGTTTAGAGTAAGGCTTTGGCGCCATCCCGCCACCAGGTGCACTACCGACACCCGGTTCTGCGTTCTGATTGTAGAACCACGAGAACACCAGATCCGTCCGACTGTTAACGAGCCCATCGACCAATCAGTGGCAGTAAAAAAAAAAAAATAATAAAAAATAAATCGAAGCACGCCGTCTCAAGAGGCTTCTATTGGATTGTCCGTGGAACCGGCTCGGTGCGTCGGTCGAGGCCACGGGCCCGTCGGCGTCGAGAATGTATCGCATCGTAAAGTCTGTAACGTTTCCAACGCAATGGTGCTGCTCGGTTCTAACCAGGGTACGAGAGTCGACACTAGTTTTTAAGCTGATTCGCGTCCGTATGCGTGGCGGCGCGATCCATCGCAGGGGTGAGGGGAACATCGGGAGGGCTCTCCTCAGGTTCTCATCCGACGTGCTTTCTGAATACTACCTCGCAGTCCTGACGCCTGTTTCATACAGATATAGATTCAGCGACTTTGTGGTTCTTTTTTTTTTTTTTTTTTTTTTTTTTAAGCAGTACCTGTGCCTGCTGAAGCCCAAAGGGTCGACTGTTTCCCTTCTTTAATGCTGGAACCACCATAGCAGATGACCAACCCCCTCCCCCCCACCGGTGGGGCTCAGTGTGGTACCGATGGTCCGACTCGTTCTAATTAAATCTTCTGTAATGTAGGTTAACGTAGCATTAACGTTTCGAGAAACCCTGTGCGCGTCATGTTTTCGGCGTGAGGTCCTTGGTGTTTTTGCGCGTCGGTGTCACAGTGGGGTTCGGGGTTGGAATTGCTTTTTGGACCCGGTTTGGGTCATTTATCATAAAAGATCATATTGGAATGAGACCCGGATTTGTTTTAACATCTTTTTTTTTTTTTAAACGGTACCTGCTGAAGCCCAAAGGGTCATCTATTTCCCTTCTTTAATGCTGGAACCACCATTAGCAGATGACCAAAACCCCCCACACCCACCCCACCGGTGGGGCTCAGCGGGGTACCGATGGTCCGACTCGTTCTAATCGACTGATTACATCTTCTGTAATGTATGTTAACGTAGCATTAAACTAACTCTCTATGTTCCGTGTTGGTCTCGCACCTTAACGTCTCCTGTCTTCACCTTTAATAATGACACAGTTTTAAGCGTTGTCCTGGGTTTTTTTGTGACGGTTCAAAGGATTGTGTGTTAACATGTCCAGCGTTAATGGTTTTCTTTGTGTGTTTTGATTTGATTTGATTGTTGTACACACTAATTCACCTCTCACGTTTCGTTTTCGAGGAAGCACATCATGTTTTCGGCGTGACGTCCTTGGTGTTTTTGCGCGTCGGTGTCACAGTGGGGGTTCGGGGGTGTGATGGTGGACGGGGGGGGGGTCGTGGGTGTTGTGCTCGGTAGCTGCGTTTCGTTCGTGTTATTTTAACTCTTGGTTTTTAACGCCAGCACTTTATATTAAGATGCGACCCTTGGCTCGGTGCCAGTGCATGTGAATTGGTGTGCAATACTGCAGAACGGACCGGACCTTTAAATGGACTGTGGCGTGACTCTGTGAACTTACTGCTTTAATGGAAAAGAAGGACGCTCCGTCTCCTGCGTCCGTCCATTTGAATTCTCTTTACTTTGTGCGGTTTTTGATATAAAATAATAAAGTGTTGGAATTGCTTTTGCTCTCAACGTCTCCTGTCTTCACCTTTAATAATGACACCGTTTTAAGCGTCGTCCTGAGATTTTATGACGGTTCGAGGGATTGTGTGTTAACATGCGACACGTTAATGGTTTGCTTTGTGTTTTTGTTTTCATTCATCAATTCATTATCTTCTGCTTTATCCTCTATTAGGGTCGTGGGGGGGTTCCCCATGCCCATCCAGGGGAGAACGTTTCGGGCGCTGGGCAGATACACCCAGGACAGGATGCCAATCCATCGCTGGGCACACACTCACACACACACAGACACACTCTATATGGGGCAATTTGGAGAACTCAATTGACTTGATCCATGTTTTTGGACTGTGGGAGGAAACCGGAGAACCCGGAGGAAACCCACGTGGACACGGGGAAAACATGGAAACTCCACCCAGATGGGGATTCGAACCGGGAATACGAACCTAGTGCTGAGAGGAGAACATGCTAAACCACTAAGCCACCGTGCCGCCTTGTTTTTATTTTGTTTGATTGTTGTACACACTAATTCACCGCTCATGTTCCGTCTCGAGGAACCCGGTGCGCGTCATGTTTTCGGCGTGACGTCCTTGGTGTTTTTGCGCGTCGGTGTCACAGTGGGGTTCGGGGTTGGAATTGCTTTTGGACCCGGTTTGGTTTATTTATTATAAAAGATCATATTGGAATGAGACCAGGATTTGTTTTAATATCATGCGGCACGGTGATTTAGCATGTTCTCCTCTCAGCGCTAGGGATTCCCGGTTCGAATCCCAATCTGGTTGGAGTTTAGATGTTCTCCCCACTTCTGCACAGCATTCTCCCACAGTCCAAAAACATGGATTTAAGGTAAACTGAGTGCTTTATATAGCCCCTATATAGACCTATGCTGTATGTGGGCATGTTCTCCTCTCAGCGCTACGGAGTCCTGGTTAGAGTTTCCATGTTCTCCCCGTGTCCGCATGGGTTTCCTCCGGGTTCTCCGGTTTCCTCCCACAGTTCAAAAACATGGATCAAGGTCAATTGAGTTCTTCAAATTGCCCCATATAGAGTGTGTCTGTGTGAGTGAGTGTGTGTCCAGCGATAGATTGGCGTCCTGTCCTGGGTGTATCTGATGACCCCGCACACGTCATCTGATGCCGGTTGGAATCTCTGCTCTGATGAACTGCTGCAGGTTCAAGGTCACAGGAAGCTCCTCACGTTACTGACGGCCGTCTTTAATAAAATGCCCATTTACTTCACAAACACTGATCATAAAATGCCGAGGCCTTTAATCTTGCGGTTCTTTATTCCTTTCCAGTCCATTAAACTGATTACCCGACATAAAACAAACGTTTATTCATTATTTATTTAGTGTTGTCATCGTTATAAGAGCCCCTCAGTATCATTATGCTGCCCCACGTGTCCAGTTACGTCTACACAGTGAAGTGTGAGGCTTTGGGGCCACCTTGTGGATCGGATAGGAAGTGCACCCTCACACAACACACCTGTTTAAGTAGCCATTAGTTATAAAATGATTTTTATTAAGTCGGCACGGTGGCTAAGTGGTTTAGCATGTTCTCCTCTCAGCGTTGGGGATTCTCGGTTCGAATTCCCATCTGGGTGGAGTTTGCATGTTCTCCCTGTGTCCGCATGGGTTTCCTCCGGGTTCTCCCGTTTCCTCCCACAGTCCAAAAACATGGATCAAGTCAATTGAATTTTCCAAATTGCCCCATATAGAGTGTGTCTGTGTGAGTGAGTGTGTGTCTAGCGATGGATTGGCGCCCTGTCCTGGGTGTATCTGCCCAGCGCCTGAAACGTTCTCCCCTGGATGGGCATGGGGAACCCCCCGCGACCCTAATAGAGGATAAAGCAGAAGATAATTAATGAATGAATTAATTAATAATTTTTATTAACCCTGAACATGCTTTAGATGGATTGAGTGTTTATGAAAAGACAAATTAGGACCGAATTATGATGTAAAAAGACCTGGACATGATTCTGAAGACTAATGCTAATGAGAAACGAAACGGAAATTCGGGAAAAAAGATGTATAAACGTTCAGTGGCATCTGTGCTGAGGCAGCTTACCTGTGATGCTTCCTTCACTGATGGCGCACAGTGCTTCAGATCCTAACGCTCCACGTTCTCAGTGATAAAAGTACATCCTGCTACCCACGGTGGTGCATATCATTTTAATTTACTGTCCCCTTTGCAGCTACAACAGCTTCTACTCTTCTTTACATGCTTTCTATAAGATTTTTGAGATCAGACACTGACGTTGGACGCAAGGACTTGACTTACAATCGCCATTCCAGTGAATTCTTTATGCGTTTCATAAACTTTAAGATCAGGGTTTTGCATGAGCATCTTGAATTCTTAATCAGACTCACCTTTACAGACCTTTTCTAAGATACAGTAATAATAAAACAGGATAAGGGCCATTCCCAAACTGTTTCCACACAGTAAGAGGCATAAAATTGTCCAGTTTAGTTTTACACCCCCGTGGCAATGGACCTGATGATTACTTTAAGGCTCATGTATGTACTCCACTTTTACCCTCTCTTCGGACACGGTATGGATTTCAGTTTTCCTGGATGGCGAGTTAACATCACAATAAATTCCATAAATAAAAGCAAAGTGGACATTAGGAAATATATTCACCTTAACAATGCAGCAACTAAACTCTCTATTAGGGTTGTGGGGGTGTTCCCCATGCCCATCCAGGGGAGAACGTTTCGGGCGCTGGGCAGATACACCCAGGACAGGACACCAATCCATCGCTGGACACACACTTACTCACACACACTCTATCTGGGGCAATTTGGAGAGCTCAATTGACTTGATCCATGTTTTTGGACTGTGGGAGGAAACCGGAGAACCCGGAGGAAACCCACGTGGACACGGGGAGAACATGGAAACTCATATTAACCCATATTAAGATTTGAACTGTGCCGTCTTCATTACATCCATCCATCCATTATCTGCCGCTTTATCCTCAACTAGGGTTGCAGGTTGGGGGGGGGGGTCCCTCATGCCCATCCGGGGGAGAATGTTTCGGACACTGGGCAGATAGACCCAGGACAGGACACTAATCTATCACTGGACACACACTCACTCACACAGACACACTTTATATGGGGCAATTTGGAGAATTCAATTGACGTCGATCCATGTTTTTGTTCTGCGGGAGGAAACCGGAGAACCCGGAGGCAACCCACGCAGACACGGGGCGAAGATGGAAACTCCACCCAGATGGGGATTCGAACCGGGAATTCCTAACCACTATATTAATTTTGAATTAGAATGATGGATGTATAATCATCCATCATTCTGAATGAAGCACTGGAACAGTGATGCTGGTAAAAAGCCGTATTTATAAAATATCGACAGACTTTTATCACAATTACAGCGATATATAAATAAAAAAAAAACAGTAAAAAGCGGCAAATAACGCTTTTATTACCGACAGTGACGTCACGCAGAGCGTTACGCTGAGCGTCGTCGTCGGAATGATGCTGAAAACGCACCGAGCGAGCATCCTTGAGGACCGGAGCGAGGCTGCATCCCTTATTGCCCTCTCCTGGAAACAGAGTGCACTGGGAAGGCCGCACGGGCGTGACGTCGGGGGCAGGCTCATAGGGAACAGGTGCCTGTTTGGGACGGGCCCTACCTGTCCGACGGCGGTCGCCGATGACAAGGTGCCCGCGTCACCGCGGCAGCGAGGCGGAAGCGGAGGAGCCGCTTCCACGTCATTTTGGAGGTGCTGTTCCAGAGGACGGCGGCGGCGCCCTGCGGGTTTGAAATGCGCTCTGTGCGGAGCCCCGCGGCGGGGTGACCGGTGAGGGCTCGTAGGCGTAGCGGGGACAGCGGCGCACTCCGCCGGGCAGGATTCTCAGGTACCAGTTTAAAGCCCCGGTCTCAGGGACCTGGTTAAACGGGGAATTGGGCTGCGTTACAAACCGCATCCTGACCCGCAGTCTCCGTATAACGCGATAACGATAGGAAGCCTTAGTGGACTGCTTAGTGCCATAGAGCGTGGTTTGGGACACAGCCGGCGCGTATCGCGCTAACGTTAGCTCGGCTCGTTTGGTCGTTTTTGACAGGTAACGCCATTCAGACGCCTTTCTGATTCAGTTGACAGACGGTAATTGTCTTCCATTAAAGTCCACCTGCGTCTTTCGTCCCGGTGTCCGTTCATTAGTTGAGCTTTGAGCGTTGCGCTGTAAGGCGCCTCACTTTCTCCGGCGTCCTGTGATTCCCGGTCATATATTTAGGGTCAGTTTTATTTATTCGCCTCAGAAATTGTTTTTAAAACTTTTTCTTATGACGTAGAGCTTCTGTAGGTTCAAACCCGACAGTCTGTCGCGCGCTTGTTATGTAAACATGTCTTAAAGAAGACATGGGGACAGCATTACGCATCAAGCCGCTCAGGTGTGTTTAGGTGTCAGAACTCATGGTTTAAGATTTATAAAGCCAAGATTATATATATATATATACATACTGTATATGAGCCTAATTTGCATATTGTAATGTTAGAGCCAGATGCATATATATATATATATATATGTATGTATGTATGTATATATATATTTATATATATATGTATGTGTGTATATATATATATATATATATCAGCGATGGATTGGCGCCCTGTCCTGGGTGTATCTGCACAGCGCCTGAGACGTTCTTCCCTGGATGGGCATGGGGAACCCCACCGCCACCCTAATAGAGGATAAAGCGGGAGATAATGAAGGAATGAATGATATATATATATATATATATATATATATATATATATGTACTGTATATATATACTGTATATGAGCTTAATTTGCATATTGCATAATGTTAGAGCCAGATGGCAGGTGTTAAAACCATCTGTATAAAACCAGTGTATATATATATATATATATATATATATATATATATATATATATATATATATATATATAGATACTGTACACACACACACACACACACATATATATATATATATATATAAAATGTATGTATGTGTATATACACATACCTATATATGCTGTACACTACTGTACACACACACATATATATATATATATATATACACATAGCTTAATTTGCATATTGTAATGTTATTGCCAGGTGGCAGGTGTTAAAACCATCTGTATTTAAGCAGGAAGCTGCACCACACAGACAAAAGTATACAGGGACACACCTCTTTATTGTTGTGATTAGTCCCATAGTCACATGTGTGTGTGTGTGTGTGTGTGTGTGTGTGTGTGTGTGTGTGTGTGTGCGTGTGTGTGTGTGTGTGATGACGTACATGTTTATACAATGTGACCAGTTGTATGTGTAACTTTGTAGGAACATTTTGTGGAAGGCCTATTGCTGTTCCTTTATGTCTGTCGTGACTCCCTCGCTGCACAGAGCGAGCTCTATAGAGGTTTTGTTGGCTAGTCTACATGAAGCTCTGACCACTAAATACCTTTGAGTTGGGATGAATTAGAATGCGGACTAGTGTCAAATCCCATAAATGCTTTTCTAGCTGAAGGGACCAATATTTACACAGACTCACTCCAAAATCATGTAATCATCAAAAAAACATGTATAAAGTTCATGATGTGTGCTGTTATTGTATAAGTTAGTCATCCCCCAGCTTTTTTTAGGGGGCATCCAATAATAGTCAGTTTGTTGTATTTTAATGGCTACTGTTTATTTTTGTTATAATAACATAATCTAGACTCACCAATCGTTTTATATCTACTCTCATAGTATCAGCCCCATTTTACCATAGAGATGGACTTTGTAGTTCTACAGTTACAGAGTGTAGTCCATCTATATCTGTACTTACCTTTTAAGTCAACATGACTGTTCTCTACTGATCAGAACCCCCACAGAGCAGGTACCATTAGGGTGGTGAATGATTGTCCGCTCAGAAGTTGAACAATCAATCGTAAGCAAGAGCAAATAAATTAGCCTTTTGAAAATGTATAGAGTCTGAGGGCGGGGGCGTCTCGGACGCTGGGCAGATACACTCAGGACAGGACGCCAATCTATCACTGGACACACACTCACTCACACACACAGACACACTATATATGGGGCAATTTGGAGAATTGAATTGACCTTGATCCATGTTTTTGGACTGTGGGAGGAAACCGGAGAACCCGGAGGAAACCCACGCGGACACGGGCAGAACATGGAAACTCCACCCAGAATGGGATTCGAACTGGGAATCCCTTGCGCTCAGAGGAGAACATGCCAACCACTAAGCTACCGCGCCACCCCGGCGTTGCTTATTCATTAATCCATTATCTTCCGCTTTATCCTCTACTAGGGTCGTGGGGGAGTTCCCCATGCCCATCCAGGGGAGAACGTTTCGGGCGCTGGGCAGATACACCCAGGACAGGGCGCCAATCCATCGCTGGGCACACACTCACTCACACACACACACACTCTATATGGGGCAATTTGGAGAACTCAATTGACCTTGATCACTGTTTTTGGACTGTGGAAGGAAACCCATGTGGACACGGGGAGAACATGGAAGCTCCAACCAGATTGGGATTCGAACCGGGAATCCCTAGCGCTGAGAGGAGAACATGCTAAACCACTAAGCCCCTGTGCCGCCCCGGCGTTGCTTATATCATTTGTTATTCGAACTGATGTCTAATTAACATTAATTGTTTGTTTTTTTTGGCAGATTGCCGACATTGGTGTTGCTCCTCGATGGGGGAATCAGGGCAGCGCCGTTCCACCCTGGTCTCCAGGTTGCCCATATTCAGACGGAGTGCGAGGAAGCGGCAGGACTCGCTGCCGTCCTCCCCTTCCTCCGGGGGCGTGGGCAATGGAGTGCACACCTCGTCCCCGTCCAGCACCAACTCCAGCTCCAGCAGCACCGGCAAACGGCGCAGCCTCTTCCGAACGCCGTCCATCAGCTTCCACAGCAGACGCAGCGCTGAGTCGCGGGCCGATTCCGGCCAGCTCAGCGCAGACAGCCGGAGCCAGGCGTCCGAGTCGGGGTTCAACAATGGCAGCAGCGCCAAGACGCGCCATTCGTTCGGCTTCGGGGGGCACAGAAAGAAGATCAGCCGCTCGCAAACCGAGGACTTCGAGAAGACCTCGAACAACCGCAACGTTTTCATCAACTGCATCAGCACGGCCACCAACGACGGAGACGATTCGGGTTTCCTGGACGACGCCGGCAGCCGACGATCCTCCAAATCCAAGAAGCTGCTGCCCAAGTCCTTTTCCGCCCATCACCGCTTTTCCAAAAACTCCCCCAACTCGGCCGATCCTGGTGCGACCCAGGAGGGCGCTCCGAACGCCCGGACGCCGGGTTCCTGGCCCGGGGAGTTGATCGAAAGCTCTCTGCAATCCCCCATCATTTCGGAGGACCGCACAACTGCCATCACGCCCTCCGACTTCGTCCATGTCACCGAGGACACCGTCTCCGAAGTGGACGCCCTGCCCGTCCCCAGTCCACACGAGAACCCGCCCGGAAATCTCAGCAACGGCGTGTCCACTCCCCAGACTGGCCTGAGCCCCGAACAGCCCAATGTGGAAAACGCGATGCCGCCGGATCTGAGCCAAGCTGCCAACGCGCAGAGCGAGGGCGCCGCGGTCCGAACTGAACCCGCAACCCTGAACACGGTGGAGGAGGTTCACCAGGACCCCACGGCTAGAAGTGAGGACGAACAGAACGTAGAGAAGACCGAGGAGTGCAGCTCCACGGCGGAGAGCCGGGAGGGGACGCAGCGGAATGCCGCACTCGTACCGTCGTCTGGGAAGGCGGCGGCTTCGGGGAGGTTGGAGGGACGGCCCTTCCACCTGAGGAAACCCCACACAGGTATGAACTTGAGCTAAAATTCAGGGTGGAGAAAGGTTCTCACAGGGCCACATGGCTTAGGTTTGGCCTCAGTGCATGATGGTGTGATGATGGGAATCATGCCGGGGGCGTGGCCTGTGTGGGAGAGACCGGATTTGTTTGGATTTGTGTGTTTCGAAACAGCTCAGAGAGCGGCACGTTCTCCTCTCAGCACTAGGGATTCCCGGTTCGAATCCCCATCTGGGTGGAGTTTCCACGTTCCCGGTTTCCTCCCACAGTCCAAAAACATGGATCAAGGGCAATATAATTCTCCAAATTGCCCCATATAGAGTGTGTCTGTGTGAGTGAGTGTGTGTCCAGCGATAGATTGGCGTCCTGTCCTGGGTGTATCTGCCAAGCGCTCGAAACGTTCTCCCCTGGATGGGCATAGAGAACCCCCCCCCCCCCACGACCCTAGTAGAGGTAGTGGAAGATGTGTTACTGTCAATGATGTCCCAGTTGGAAAAATGTCTCAGCCAATCAGATTTAAGGACCAGAATTGCATAAAAAAAAAAAAAAAGAAATTAAATTGCTGTGACCTCACAATCTGAAGATTCAGATTAAGTAACAGTCCTCTGTGGAAACTCTTCCGGGTTCTCCGGTGTCCTTCCACAGTCCAAAAACATGGATCAAGGTCAATTGAGTTCTCCAACTTGCCCCATATAGAGTGTGTGAGTGAATGTGTGCCCAGTGATAGATTGGCGTCCTGTCCTGGTTGTATCTGCCCAGCACCCGAGGCGTTCTCCCCTTGATGGGCATGGGGAACCCCCCCCCACACACCCCGCCCGACCCTAGTAGAGGATAAAGCGGAAGATAATGAATGGAAGTTCAAGAGATCCTTCTAATAAATCGTGTTCATCATGATGTGCAGATCTGTGTATGTTGTGTATGAACCTGGAGGTGGAGGAACGTGGAGGTGCTTTTAGAGGAACTTTGTGTTCTGTTGGTATCATGAGCATTAAGTTTATTTTTGCTCCACCACATGTATTCTGGGCTTTCGCCCCGCCGCTCCTTCGGTCATGCGCTCATGTCGCAGAGCTGCTCAGGGATCGCTGACGTTTAAAGCTGAACTGAACTGACCTTTGGGGGTGTGCACTGGATTTTGTTTCCTCACTCTGGTGCTCCACCTTTAACAAGGTTCCCGTGTGGATCCTGAAATGTCTAGAGTGTGTGTTAGTACACAAACACACACACACATTCACTTTACATAGACTTCCATTCTATCCATCCATTATCTTCCGCTTTATCCTCTACTAGAGTCACGGGGGTTCCCCATGCCCATCCAGGGAAGAACGTTTCGGGTGCTGGGCAGATACACTCAGGACAGGGCGCCAATCTGTCGCTGGACACACACTCACACATACAGACACACACTCTATATGGGGCAATTTGTGGAACTCGATTGACTTCATCCATGTTTTTGGACTGTGGGAGGAAACCCAATTCAGGAGACCCCAGAGGAAACCCACAGGGACACGGAGAGAACATGAAAACTCCACCCAGATTGGGATTTGAACCGGGAATCCCTAGTGCTGAGGAGAACATGCTAAACCACTAAGCCACCGTGCCGCCTAGACTTCCATTCATTTCATAAAAACTTACAACAAACAACATGGTGTCACTTTAAAACTTGTTCAGTCACACTGTGGGGACTGGCTTACGGTCCTCACAAGTATATGAGCTCCCCAAATGTGAGAGTGTATTTATACCTGCGTATACACACACATTTATTCAAAGCAACTTACAAGCATCCCAACCTGATGGTGGGGGTCGAATCACAGGCTTAACCATGACTTGGGGTCCATGGGGTTGAAACCATGGGGTCGAAACACAGGCTTAACACAGGCTTCACCACCCCTGGAGCATTAAGGGTTAAGTGTGACGCATATACGGCGTTGGTGAGTGTGAGCGATCCGAACAGCCACGTGAGACGAAGCGTAAAGTAAGGATCTTTATCACACTATAAAGAAATGAAAGAAAACCTGGCGCGATGGCCGAAACAAACGAAACGCAGAACAATAACGACAAAGCTAAACGAAATCAAGGCAAGAGAATCGGAAAACCATGAACGGAGCAGGAGGTCAGTACACAGATGATGGATTGGACACGAATACACTAGGTAAGGTCAGACAATCTGGCAAACGCGGTAGATGAACTTGGGGGTATTTATAGGAAATGACGAATGAGGAGGGCGTGGCAGGCGGGAAAATAGGAGGTCCTGAAGGGTCTTGCTCGAACACCCAGATTGGTAACTTCAGTGGACCTGGGATTTGAACCCACAACCTTCAGATTGATATAAAGAGTTTAAAAGCGTTCCTATTTGTACTTTATCCAAACTCAGATCTCGGTGCTGAGTGTGAACCCTAAAGCCGAACCTGTTGATGGAGATTAAACGGACTTGTTGCTTTAGGTGAGCCTTTGTATTCCAGGAATAGGTCCAGATTAAGGGTTAGTGGCCGGTTCAATCTCATCAAGCAGGAGTTTAATAAGAAACGCCGACGGCGTTGTGACTCTGAGACCTGAGCTGTGTTGGATTACATCAGCGTCTGAGAACCTGACATTCAGCTGAGGGTCTCCGCCCCGTTTACATCGGACACGCCCCTCTGTGTGATGTCACCACAGATTGCTTATACTAACTGAATAAGCTGCTAAGATTACCTGTGTACACCTCTAACCTCTTTGTGTGTGTGTGTGTGTGTGTGTGTGTGTGTGTGTGTGTGTGTTAAACAATTTAATCAATTTCTTAGAATTCTGGAGAGTGATTTATAACTTTGGGCGGCACAGTGGCTTAATAGTTGGCATGTTCTCCTCGCAGCGCTGAGGATTCCCGGTTCGAATCCCCATCTGGCTGGAGTTTCCATGTTCTCCCCGTGTCCGCGCGGGTTTCCTCCGGGTTCTCCGGTTTCCAAAAACATGGATCAAGGTCAATTGAGTTCTCCTAATTGCCCCATATAGAGTGTTTGTGTGTGAGTGAGTGTGTGTCCAGTGATAGATTGGCGTCCTGTCCTGGGTGTATCTGTCCAGCGCCCGAGACGTTCTCCCCTGGATGGGCATGGGACCCCCCCCCCCCACGACCCTAACATAGAGGATAGAGGAAGATGATGAATGAATGAATGAATTTCGTAGCTTCAGAAATCAGAGCATTCTGAGTTCAAGGTCAATTGAATTCTCCAAATTGCCCCATATAAAGTGTGTGTGTAAGTGTGTGTATAAGTGTGTGTCCAGCGATAGATGATAGAACAGTCCTGGTTGTATTTGCCCAGCGCCCGAGACGATGGATGGATTGTTAACGTGTATGGAAAGCCTTCGGGTCACATTTCGGCTCCTTGGAGTTTGCCTACTGTACTCACACACAGAGGAACTAGTCCTACACATTTAACCTATCCGTGCACTGAAACACATACACACACACACACACACACACACACACACACACACACACACACACACACACATATATGCCCAGAGCGATACACAGTGTGCAATTAGGGTTAGGTGCCTTGCCCAAGGGCACTTCAGCCATAGTACTGGGTGGGACAAGGAATCGAGCCGTGGTATATCTGCCCAGCGCACAAAACGTTCTCCCCTGGATGGACATGGGGAACCGTCCCCTTCGCCCTAGTAGAGGATTATTTGGAAGATAATGAGCTGAATGAATTTTTGGCGTACTCTCCTATAAGCTGCCTGGTTTCCAATCAGCATTCCAATTCAATCCAGTGTCCAGTGGCTTATAGGCGCCTGGCTTTGGACACCGAACATGAACAGATCTGTCCTGTTCCTGTCCCCAGGATGGACATGCCTCCAGACCACAGCCTGTGTTTCAGGGTGTCTCCATACTTTTACATTGCGTGCTTGGAGCCCTAAATTAGAGGAAGTGAAAATGTTCACGACTCGTTTGGTAGATGGAGGGTTAACGGCTTTGACAATCGGAGGGAAGACACTTTGTCAACACGATGATGAGGCAACAGGACGGGGCAGGAACTGAGTTGTAAAAAGTGTCCAAACATACGATGGGTACGACGAGCCGCTGGTTCAAAAGCCAGTTTCCTGTGAGAAGCCGCCGAGTTCGGTTCTTTAAAAAACCCCGTCGCCTCCAGTTAACGTCCTGCGGCTCCGTGTTCGAGGTGAGCGTCTTCGTTCGGCTTTTCGGTCGGGTTTGGTGTCCCCCCCACATGACACACCGCCGCTGACTTTTCCTCCACGGCCTTTGGTTTGGTTCTGCTGTTCTGCCGAGGCCCTGGTTTCAGGATTCCTGTGGCTGAGCGCTTTTAGGAAGGCGGGCTGTGGTGTCGCAGCGTATTGCATTTCCTCTTATAGAAATCGGAGCTGGTTTCGTTGGTTTGTGCGTCTCTCTCTCTGCAGGAGAAAGGCGACCCGACGTCTCGTTGCTGTACATTTTGCATTCGGTAAAGATACGCGTCTTCGTCCTGACCTGCCCGTCTTTCTGTTTAAACTATTAAGGACGCTGCTCTTCCAGTCCTGTTGGATTGAATGTCCGGAGGGCGTCTTTAAAACGTCAGCCGATTAACCAGACGTTAACTGTTTAAATATTAAAGTGAGATGCTGGATTTGCTCGGCGACCAGCTGTAGTTTCACTACCTCCCAAGCTGAGTGTGTTGTTACAGCTACAGAGAAGTTAAGATGGAGGGGTAAGCACACCGGATTCAGGGTACAGACAGACAGACAGACAGACAGACAGACAGACAGACAGACAGACAGACAGACAGACAGACAGACAGACAGACAGACAGACAGACAGACAGACAGACAGACAGACAGACAGACAGCTTTATTGTTATTGAACATGATATAACCAAATTCCGGAGTTGTACCTCTTAACGACAGAGAACATGTGTCCATAGAAACATTCAATAGGTTTGTAAGTGTATAAAATAATAATAATAATATTATAATATATCATTTAAAGCACGGCGGCACGGTGGCTTAGTGGTTAGCACATTCGCCTCTCAGCACTAGGGATTCCCGGTTCGAATCCCCATCTGGGTGGAGTTTCCATGTTCTCCCTGTGTCTGCGTGGGTTTCCTCCGGGTTCTCCGGTTTCCTCCCACAGTCCAAAAACATGGATCAAGTTAATTGAATTCTCAAAATTGCCCCGTTTAGAGTGTGTGTGTGTGAGTGAGTGTGTGCCCAGCGATGGATTGGCGCCCTGTCCTGGGTCTATCTGCCCAGCGCCCGAGATGTTCTCCCCTGGATGGGCATGGGGAACCCCACCGCGACCCTAATAGAGGATGAGCGGGAGATAATGAATGAATGAATGAATTTAAAGCACAGATGTAGAATGGTATGACAGCAGCAGCAATATATATATATATATATATATATAGCACGGCACGGTGATTTAGTGGTTTAGCATGTTCTCCTCTCAGCACTAGGGATTCCCAGTTCGAATCCCCATCTAGGTGGAGTTTCCATGTTCTCCCTGTGTCCACGTGGGTTTCCTCCGTGTTCTCCTGTTTGCTCCCACAGTCCAAAAACATGGATCAAGTCAATAGAGTTCTCCAAATTGCCCCATATAGTGTGTGTGTACATTTTAAACAATTTCTTAGAATTCTGGAGAGTGATTGGTAACTTTGGGCGGCACGGTGGCCTAGTGGTTTAGCATGTTCTCCTCTCAGCACTAGGGATTCCCGGTTCGATTGTGCCACAGATTGTGTGGTGTATGGTGCGCCCCCTCTAGTGGGGCGCCGGGAGAATTGCAGGGATACAAGGAAGACGTGTGATGGAAAAATAAAAAAAATAACATGAATAGGATTAAAACCTGTTTTTACTGTAATAATCATTTATATTTTTTGGATTCAATGCTTTTTTAAAATATCTTTAAAATTTTCAATTAATTAATTATTATTATTATTATGGGCGGCACGGTGGCTTAGTGGTTAGCACATTCGCCTCTCAGCTCTAGGGATTCCCGGTTCGAATCCCCATCTGGGTGGAGTTTCCATGTTCTCCCCGTGTCTGCGTGGGTTTCCTCCGGGTTCTCCGGTTTCCTCCCACAGTCCAAAAACATGGATCAATTTAATTGATTTCTCAAAATTGCCCCATTTAGAGTGTCTGTGTGAGTGAGTGTGTGCCCAGCAATGGATTGGTGCCCTGTCCTGGGTCTATCTGCCCAGCGCCCGAGACGTTCTCCCCTGGATGGGCATGGGGAACCCCACCGCGACCCTAATAGAGGATAAGCGGGAGATAATGAATGAATGAATAATAATAATAATAATAATAATAATAATAATAATTATTATTATTATTATTATTTATTTATATATTTTATTTATTTTTAATAAAATTGTCAATTATTGTCGATTATGGTTAATGTAGTAAATTAAAGGGTTAAGCCATAGGGTAGCTGTGTCTAACAGAGTAAACGCAGTGTTCAAAATCCAACAGCCCCACTGGGTCTAAATTAAACCAGGGTAATACACTGCCCCCACATGGCAGTCAACTGCATTGCTACAAATCCTTCACTAATTGAATTATACCTGCTCTGTGGGGGATCCTCAGAGCAAAATGTAGAGAGGACGAACAGCGTGTGAAAAAACGACAGGACTACAGTGTGTAATTATAAAACTACAGATTGTCTTTTAACTCATTAAATAAAATAAAAATAAATATAGTCGTCACGTTCTCATCTCATGATCTCATGTTGTTCACACTCTGCTCCGCAGTGTCCATGTGCAGCAGTATAAGCCCATACCGGGAGGTGATCCGCATGGAACGGAGGCTGCGCTCGGCCTCGGAGGGGGCCGGGGGCCCGAGACTTCACCTGAACCTCAAAGAGCCCAACTGCATGGAGGAAAGCATGCTGGCCAAACACCGAGCCAACTCCTCATCCTCCAAACTGGGCAGTCTGGTAGGTGGAATGTCATCACACTGATGTAGAAAGCTTCAGAGAGCCTTCATCCTGTTCCTGTATAACGTGTAGCTACACCTACAGGAGAGTTTAGGATGTTCTATTTTAAGCTGATCCCCTCATGTACAGCCTCTGTGATGTTATAATAAATACGTCGGTGGGGAATATTTGCTTGTTCATCCGGAAGAGTTCAGTAGAATCGTGGTCAGGGCACTACATGGTCCAAACAGGTTGGTTCGTTGACGTGTCCCCACCCAACCTTTGAGAGCCACCCCCTTTATTCAAAATGGCCTTCCCTAAAGGGTGGCTTTGTGGTTGGCATGTTCTCCTCTCAAAACAAGGGATTCCAGGTTCGAATCCCAATCTGGGTGAAGTTTCCATGTTCTCCCCGTGTCCGCGTGGGTTTCCTCCGGGTTCTCCTGTTTCCTCCCACAGTCCAAAAACATGGATCTGTCAATTGAATTCTCCAAATTGCCCCATATAGAGTGTGTCTGTGTAAGTGAGTGTGTGCCCAGCGATAGATTGGCGTCCTGTCCTGGGTGTATCTGCCCAGCGCCCGAAACTCCCCTGGATGGGCATGGGGAACCCCCCCCGCGACCCTAATATATGATGAAGCAGAAGACGATGGATGGATGAGCCTTCCCTAAATTGTTCACACAATGTTGGAAGCCTGCAGTTGTTCATTATGCATAGCTCGGTGCTTAAATCTATACACCTGTGGAAACGTGACCCGACAAAACACCTGACATCAATCAAAGTGGGCGTGTCCTCATACCTCTTTACATCACATACATCCAAATCAACTCAAGTAACCCAACTTGGTTAAGCATACAGCCCCTCTGGAGCAATAATGCTTATGGGTCTCGCTCAAAGACCCACATTGGCAACCTCAGTGGACCTGGGATTTGAACCCCCAACCTTCTGATTGACAGCCCAACACCCTGACCCCTGAGCTACCACATCCTCACCTTCTTCTGTTAGGAAATCTCAATTTCCACGATGAACCTTTTTCCTGGAGGAGTCGAAAAACCACGATGCAGACACTTAGATACACGCATCAAGCGGTTTATTTAAGACAAACCAAGCTAAAGCAGTGTGTTCTTCCAAAACAAGCTCAAGACCGCTGGTCGACTCTCCCAGCCTCCCCCAGCCAGAGTCCAGAAGTCCAGTTTCTGCCCCTATTTATCCTAAAAACCCACCCCTATTTCTGCTTTTCTTCTAGAGCATCTAGGTGAGAGGTGATCATACTTCCTTTCTCTTTGAGGGGGGGGGGGTTGTTGACAATTTGGCGCGTTTGAGCGTCAGGTGTCCCGGTCTGATGTCTCAGTTCCTGGAATGAATGTGCTGAACGTGCAAATTTTAGACATTTACATTACATTTGGTCATTTATTGGACACTTTTATCCAAAGCCACTTACAGGGTGAACACAGGGTTCATCACAACATCCCTGCAGCAATGAGGGTTAAGGGTCTTGCTCAAAGGACCCACACTGGTAACTTCAGTGAACCTGGGATTTGAACCCCCAACCTTCAGAGTGATAGCCCAACACCCTGACCACTGAGCTACCGTGCCCTTTTAGAGGAGTATGTTTGGTTCAGGTCAGCCTGACAACCTGACTTTAACTGTCTATTCTGCAATCCTCGCCTACCCCCAGTCACCACGCACCCATATTTTCTGAACTTTGAGCTGGTGTTCTGTTTGTTTTCCTTCACTTTCTGTAGTGTACCGTATTTTCCGGACTATAAGGCGCACCTAGAAGCCTAAAATTTTCCCAGAAATCGGACGTGCGCCTCATAATCCGGTGCGCCTTATTCGTGTACGGAGTTCCAAAATCTATAAAAGTATTGTTGTGCGACCGGTTGGTTTTTTCCCCACACTTCACCGTCCCTGCTGATCTGTGACTCCATGTGCGATCATCTCACAGACGACGTGAAAAGCCGAGTGAAGAAAATTGAGCTCGCCGTCATTCCGGGAGGATTAAATAAAGAACTCCGAGCGCTGGACATTGGTGTAAACGGGACGTTTAAAGTAAAGTTGCGGGCGGCGTGGGAGCGATGGATGATAGACGGCGAACACACGTTTACTAAAACTCGGGAGGCGGCGGCGGGCGAGTTACGCCACCGTCTGTGAATGGATTATGGAGGCCTGGGCTGAGGTTTCTGCTATAACCGTCGTCCGAGCTTTCCAAAAGCCGGCATCGTCGCTGACCAGCCGTCTGGAGACGAGACGGACTCAGACATTGATGAGAGAGACCGGAGAGCTCGATAGTGAAACAGCTTTTTAATTCAGACACAGAAGACGAGGACTTTGATGGATTTGTGGGAGAAGACGATTAAAATAATGTGTTTTATCAAGTAGGAGAATAAACTTCAATTATAAATCAGCATTTTACATCCTTTACTTTCTTGTAGATTGTATGTTTTAGCGAGTGCCTTATAATACGCTGCCGTACAGAATAAGTACCGTACAGAAATAGAGTCCGTAATTCAGACTGCGCCTTATAGTACGGTGCGCCTTATATGTGAGTCAAATACAGAAATAGACCCCGTAATTCAGACTGCGCCTTATAATACGGTGCGCCTCATGGTCCGGAAAATACGGTAATATCAGCTCCGCCTTCTGTAGTAGGCCCCGTGCTGCTTACACCCTGATACTTCAAGATCACTGCAATACATTTATTAATGTACATTTACTTACCCAGAATTCATATCTACAGGGGTTGTGGCTCATAATGAAGCTGTGCAAGGTGGGATTGGTAAAGAGGCCTGTGCTTCACCTCATATTTAGAGGCTTATTTACACAAACCTGCGTTCGTGACCTGGATTACGCCGCTCAACTAGTGTTTTCTCATGGACCTTTTTTTGGCTCAACACTGTGATCAGGTTCATTTAGTATAAATACTTGCACATGAGGGCTTGCAGAGCCTCTCAGCCGTGGGGTCATGAGATCGCTTTCACGTCTAATCCCTAAAAGTTTGACCTAAATCGGTCCGTTTTGTGCTCTGAGTGGAAAACAAGAAAAACAAGGTCACATTCGGCTGCTTTAAAGTTGGGATCATAAGTATATTTGTCTATATTTTATAATTAAGCAATAAGGTAGGAGATAAGATAATGGATGGATGATTATCACGCGGTAGCACGGTGGCTTAGTGGTTGGCATGTTCTCCTCTCAGCACTAGGGATTCCCGGTTCGAATCCCCATCTGGGTGGAGTTTCCACGTTCTCCCCGTGTCTGCATGGGTTTCCTCCGGGTTCTCCGGTTTCCTCCCACAGTTTGGGGCGCTGGGCAGATACACCCAAGACAGGGTGCCAATCCATCGCAGGACACACACACACTCTATATGGGGCAATTTGGAGACCTTAATTGACCTTGATCCATGTCTTTGGACTGTGGGAGGAAACCGGAGAACCCGGAGGAAACCCACGCGGACACGGGGAGAACATGGAAACTCCACCCAGATGAAGATTCGAACCGGGAATCCCTAGTGCAGAGAGGAGAACATGCTAACAACTTAGGCTAAGGCTATTTGGAATTTTTTTTTTTTAAAAGTCCAAAAACATGGTTCAAGTCAATTGAGTTCTCCAAAGTGCCCCATATAGTGTGTTTGTGTGCGTGCCTGTGTGAGTGTGTGCCCAGCGATGGATCGGCGCCCTGTCCTGGGTGTATCTGCCCAGTGCCCGAAACGTTCTCCCCCCCCCCGCGACCCTAATAGAGGACAAAGCGGAAGATAATGGATGAATAAATTAAGTCAAAATCTTGTAGAAAGATTACACGTAGGGACGACGCTCACTTTTGTTAGAAGCAGTAAAGCAAATCCATCCATCCATTATCTTCTGCTTTATCCTACATTAGGGTCAAGGCGGGGGGGGGCTCCCCATGCCCATCCAGGGGAGAAAGTCTTAGGCGCTGGGCAGATACACCCAGGACAGGACGCCAATCCATCGTTGGACACACACTCACACAGAGACACACTCTATATGGGGCAATTTGGAGAACTCAATTGACTTGATCCATGTTTTTTGGACTGTGGGAGGAAACCGGAGAACCCGGAGGAAACCCACACGGACACAGGGAGGACATGCAAACTCCACCCAGATGGGGATTCGAACCGGGAATCCCTAGTGCTAAGAAGAGAACATGCCGAACACTAAGCCACTGTGCCGTCCTGTAAAGTAAATCATGATTATATAACATTTCACTCACACTCAGCCTTCCTTGTTGGGGGATGTGGGGTGGGGGTGGGGAGGGGGGGCGGGGGGGGGTACAGTCCAAATGAATGCCTTCTGTGATGTGAAGCTGCTTCCATTATGAAACGAGGAAATCGAACACGCTGCTGCAACTCGAGGAACCCACCTCGCTTTTCAAAGCCTAACCCACGCAGTGGGGCGGTTCTGGCTGTAATGCCCCCGAAAACCCGTCTGACAAACATCGAGAGCGGGGAAGTAAAAGGCTGGAGGTAAACCGCGTGATGGCGCAGCACTTACACTTGCGCTGTAATACCGCACGGTCCATCACTGCCCTCGCTCGCGCTTCACAGCTGAAATTGCTCCATCAGAAAAATAAAAATCACTCCGAAATCACTTTTTCTGGATCCTTCCCTCCTTTTTCCTTTAATACCCCATAACAGCCTTCGCAGTGTTGTGTGATGGACGCAAGCGTGGCCAAATTACACCGTGTGGACAAAAGCGTTAGAGCCCCCACACGTTACACTTATCTATCTATCTATCTTTACACTGCGAGAAATCCACGTCAAGAACACATCACCTGTTATTACGGTCACATGATCATCACACCATCTGTACATCAGTGTCCTACACTGTTGATGGGGGTGTGGTAGTTCAGTGGTCAGGGCGTTGGGCCATCAATCTGAAGGTTGGGGGTTCAAATCCCAGGTCCACTGAAGTTACCAGTGTGGGTTTTTGAGCAAGACCCTTAACCCTCATTGCTGCAGGGATGTTGTGATGAACCCTGTGCTCACCTTGTAAGTCGCTTTGGATAAAAGTGTCCAATAAATGACCCAATGTATGATGCTGCCCGGCCGCTCAAGGAGGATGAGTCCCCCCACTGAGCCTCGGTCCTCACAAGATTTCTTCCTTAAAATAACAACATAACAGGGAGTTTTGTCTTGCCACTGTCGCTTCGTCTTGCTCTTTGGGTGTTCAAAGGCTTTATATATATATATATATATATATATATATATATATATATATATATATATATATATATATATATATATATATTAGCGGCACGGTGGCATAGTGGTTTAGCACGTTCGCCTCTCAGCACTAGGGATTCCCGGTTCGAATCCCCATCTGGGTGGAGTTTCCATGTCCTCCCCGTGTCCGCGTAGGTTTCCTCCGTGTTCTCCGGTTTCCTCCCACAGTCCAAAAACATGAATCAAGTTAATTGAGTTCTCCAAAATTGCCCCATATAGAGTGTGTCTGTGTGAGTGAGTGTGTACCCAGCGATGGATTGGCGCCCTGTACTGGGTGTATCTGCCCAGCGCCCGAGACGTTCTCCCCTGGATGGGCATGGGGAACCCCACCGCGACAACAATAGAGGATAAAGCGGGAGATAATGAATGAATATATATATATATATATATATATATATATATATAGGGTTAGTGGTTTAGCATGTTCTCCTCTCAGCACTAGGGATTCCCGGTTCGAATCCCCATCTTGGTGGAGTTTGCATGTTTTTCCCGTGTCTGCGTGGGTTTCCTCCGGGTTCTCCGGTTTCCTCCCACAGTCCAAAACCACGAATCAAGGTCAATTGAGTCCAAATTGCCCCATATAGAGTATATGTGTGTGTGTGTGTGTGTGTGTGTGTGTGTGTGTGTGTGTGTGAGTCAGTGTGTGTCCAGTGATGGATTGGCACCCTGTCCTGGGTGTATCTGCCCAGCGCGTCGCTCTGTCCTCAGGTTTAATGGTGGTGGAGTTTTTGCAGAAGTTTACGTTCACTTCTGTTGTTTTGGTGTAGAACAGGAAATACAATCTCTGATAAACGGCTTAAAACAGGAAACGGCGTCTACCGCATTTCTAAATCACTATGTAGAGCTTAAATGTGGATTCTGAAGGGAGTGTTTTCGGGGCGATTTGTTCGTGATGGGATGTGTAGCTGTGTAAAGTGCAGTTTAATGTTTAGGATGCAGTAGTTCAGTGGTTATGATTATTATTGGGTTTGGGAGTCAGGGGCACAAAGCACCCTTAGGTTTAGACTTTCCTTAAAATCAGGGTTCATGAATGGGATCCTGATCGAAATAAACAGGTAGAACTTCCCACAGCCTCCAAAACCTGTAGCCATCCTCATCTCTTTTCTGTGATTTATTCACAATAACACACAACCTCGAGAGCCTTATTGCTTTTATACAACGCTTACAAACACACTGTAATAAAAATCAAGCTTTAATTCATAAATACGTTTATTCAAAACAAAATAAGTAATAATTTGGTCTGTACTGTACTGTAATCTAGTCTGTTTTTTAAAGTAAGTGCTGATCCCTGAGTAACAGTATTCCAGCTACCTTAACAATCAAAAAATGCCATCTAGTGGCCAAATTACAGAACTCTCACCCCACACACAGGGCTCATACTGAACGACTGGGGACAAAGTGTCCCCTGGTGTCTCAGCATGGTCAGTGCAGCAAGAGATTGGGTCAAAACAGAAGGTTGTCTGGGACGCTTGAGCAGCACATCCCTTACACAGGGCTTATACTGAACAGCTGGGGACAAAGTGTCCCCTAGTGTCTCAGCACGGTCAGTGCAGCAGGGTTTGGGTCAAAACAAAGGTTGT
>JAFMOD010000508.1:312767-324460 GCA_019802435.1 Corydoras maculifer
TCGCCGGGGGGGGGTTCCTTTGCCCATCCAGGGGAGAACGTTTCGGGTGCTGGGCAGACACCCGGAGGAAACCCACGTGGACACGGGGAGAACAGACACACACAGGACAGGGTGCCCAGCGATAGGTTGGCGCCCTGTCCTAGGTGCGTCTGCCCAGTACAGGGCGCCAACCTATCGCTGGGCAGACACACCCAGGACAGGGCCCCATGTGGAGTGTGTGTGAGTAAGTGTGTGTCCAGCGATAGGTTGGCGCCCTGTCCTGGGCAGACGCACCAATCTATCGCTGGGCAAACACTCACTCACACAAACACACTCTATATGGGGCAATTTGGAGAACTCAATTGACCTTGATCCATGTTTTTGGACTGTGGGAGGAAACCGGAGAACCCGGAGGAAACCCACACGGACACGGGGAGGACATGCAAACTCCCCCTCCAGATCAGGATCCGAAACTGGATCCGTAGCACTGAGAGGAGAACATGCTAATGACTGCCACCGTGCTTTCTTTAAACTGTTTGAAACCCATCCATCCATCATCTTCCGCTTTATCCTCTATTAGAGTCGTGGGGGGGAAGGGGTCCCATGCCCATGCCCATGCCCATGCCCATCCAGGGGAGAACGTTTCGGGCGCTGGGCAGATACACCCAGGACAGGACGCCAATCTCTCGCTGGGCACACACTCACTCACTCACACAGACACACTCTCTATGGGGCAATTTGGACTCAATTGACCTTGATCCATGTTTTTGGCCTGTGGGAGGAAACCGGAGAACCCGGAGGAAACCCACGCAGACACGGGGAGCACATGGAAACCGGGAATCCCTAGTGCTGAGAGGAGAACATGCTAAACCATCAAATCACCCAAATCATAAGCCCAGTACAAATCATAAGCAGCGATATGCTAATGAGCCCGACTTAATTACTCAGCTTTTTTTTTTTAATGCGGGTAATTTAAAATTTTTTATTATTTATTTTTTTTTTAACATTTAATTATTCCGGCGATCATTTTTAAAGAAACCCATTAAACTCGTTAAGGCGTTAAACCCACATTCCCTTGATTTATTTCCCTTAATGGTCCGGGGCTTATTAACGAAGCGAACGATCGCAGGCTCATTTCTGTTGTTTGCTTTCAGCTTCTCAGGAAGACTCCAGCCAATCTCTTGCCTCCTGCCTGAACCTGCTGCCTTCTCCCCTGGAGCCGCCCACAGAGCGGCAGCAGCCTGCCAAGGAGAACCGAGAGAACAACAGGTACATGTGTCTGCCTCCTCCTCCTCCTCCTCCTCCTCCTCCTCATCTTTTCCCCTCTCCTCACCCCTCACTCCTTCAGCGGCGTCTCTTCAGGCCCAATTTTTTTTCTTTCTCGTTCTTCTGTTCTCTCTGGTTCCTGATCCGCTCTGTCAGGATTTAAGTCGGTCCGCCGCGGTTCTGCCCCGTGGGGTTGGGTCCGCGGTGCCCGCTGCCCCGTGTCAGTCATCGGTCAGCCTCGGTTCTTACGTTTGATCTTTTTAAGACTCTCAAGGCTTTTATTTTTGCTCCTCTGAAACCTGGTTTTACAGACGCTCCACCCCCCCACCCCCCCACACACCCGTCCCTTTTCCATCCATCCATTATCTCCCGCTTTATCCTCTATTAGGGTCGCGGAGGGGGGGGGGGGTTCCCCATGCCCATCCAGGAGAGAACGTTTCGGGCGCTGGGCAGATACACCCAGGACAGGGCGCCAATCTATCACTGGGCACACACTCACTCACACACACACACACTCTATATGGGGCAATTTGGAGAACTCAATTGACCTTGATCCATGTTTTTGGACTGTGGGAGGAAACCGGAGAACCCGGAGGAAACTCACGGGGACACGGGGAGAACATGCAAACTCCACCCAGATCAGGATCCGAACCTGGATCCGTAGCACTGAGAGGAGAACATGCTAATGACTACCACCGTGCTGTCTCTACACTGTTAGAAACCCATCCATCCATTATCTTCCGCTTTATCTTCTACTAGGGTCGTGGGGGGGGGGGTTCCCCATGCCAATGCCAATGCCCATGCCCATCCACATCCAGGGGAGAACATTTCAGGCGCTGGGCAGATACACCCAGGACAGGACGCCAACCGCTCGCTGGGCACACACTCACTCACACAGACACACTCTATATGGGGCAATTTGGAGAATTCAATTAACTTGATCCATGTTTTCGGACTGTGGGATGAAACCGGAGAACCCGGAGGAAACCCACGCAGACACGGGGAGAACATGGAAACCCAGATTGGGATTCGAACCGGAAATAACTAGAGCTGAGAGGAGAACATGCTAAACACTAAGCCCCCATGCCCCCCCCCCCCGTCCCTGTTTTCTTTTTAAATGACATTTTCTTTCTGCTCTCTGCTCCGTTTATTTTCTCTCCTCCACTCGTCTTGTTTCTCGAACCATGGATTTGACAAACAATGACATTTACAGGTAAGTCTGCAGAATCGACCGAACGGCTGATCATGACTGCGCCGCCCCGCCGCCGGTCCCCCAAGGCTTCCTGTCCAAAAGGGCATTTTATACCGAACTGAACCAAATAACTCAAACGCAATATAAACGCAATATAAACCCATTCAGATCACTGTCAAGCCTTCAGGTGGCGCTAGTGAACTCTTATTCATCTACACTATTCTCATCTCAATATCCTGACATTTCAATCCTATACTGGGGGCTAGGGCCTTGGTGGGGGGGGGGGTGTTCCCCATGCCCATCCAGAGGGGGGACGTTTTGGACGCTGGGCAGATACACTCAGGACAGGGTTCTAATCCATCGCACACACAATATCCATCCATCCATTATCTTGGGCTTATCGTGTACTAGGGTCCCCATGTCCATCCAGGGGAGAACGTTTCGGGACACAAATCTCTCACTGGGCACACACTCACTCACTCACTTAAACACACACACAAACACACTCTATATGGGGCAATTTGGAGAATTCAATTAACCTTGATCCATGTTTTCGGACTGTGGGAGAAAACCAGAGAACCCGGAGGAAACCCACGCATCCTGTGGAGAATGTTTCGGGTACCAATCCATTGCTGAGCACACACACACACACTATATGGGGCAATTTAGATGGGGCAATATAAAGCAGTCAGTTTACCTTATCCATGTTTTTGGACTGTGGGAGGAAACCGGAGAACCCGGAGGAAACCCACGCAGACACGGGGAGAACATGGAAACTCCACCCAGATCAGGATCCGAACCTGGATCTGTAGCACTGAGAGGAGAACATGCCAATGACTACCACCGTGCTGTCTCTACACTGTTAGAAACTGTTAGGGGGGGGTTCTTTATGCCCATCCAGTGGAGAACGTTTCAGGCTCTGGACAGTGCACCAATTTATCACTGGACACACACACACACACACACACACACACTATATGGGGCAATTTGGAGAATTTAATTGATGTTTTTGGACTGTGGGAGGAAACCGGAGAACCCGGAGGAAACCCACATGGACACGAGGAGCACATGCAAATTTCACCCAGATCGGGATTCGAACCTGCATCCGTAGCACTGAGAGGAGAACATGCTAACAACTACCCCACCCTGCCGTCTCTACACTGTTGTAAACTTTTAATGAAACCATGTTTTTCGTTCTTTTTCTTTTCTTTTTTCATCTTCGTTAATTTAATTAATCAGAATAAAAAGCTGATGCTCGGTGGATCTGGGTCAATCAGGTTTCGTAGCGAGTGGATCTTCAGATTGGTGCCGTCGCCGCGGTGTTGTTCTCCATCAGGCTGTAATCATCCATCCATTACCTCCCGCTTTATCCTATATTAGGGTCATGGGGGGTTCCCCATGCCCATCCAGGGGAGAACGTTTCGGGCGCTGGGCAGATACACCCAGGACAGGACACCTATCTATCACTGGACACACATTCACTTACACCAACACACTCTATATGGGGCAATTTGGAGAATTCAATTGACTTGATCCATGTTTTTGGACTGTGGGAGGAAAGCAGAGAATCCGGAGGAATCCCACACGGACACGGGGAGGACATGGAAACTCCACACAGATGGGGATTCGAACCGGGAATCCCCAGTGCTGAGAGGAGAACATGCTAAACCACTAAGCCACCGTGCCGCCCGGGCTGTAATCAGATTAATGAAATTAAACGTATAATCTGCCTAATTTTGCTTCTATAATGTAAATGACCTTCACGCTCGCACACTGTACGCACCGTGTGACCTCAGTACGCAAGTTCCCGAAGTTCTCGGCGCCGACAGCTGATCCTCACCTTGGCAGGTTCTTCGCAGTCGTCCCAGCTGCGTCCCATGTGCATGAGATTATATTAGAATGGAAATTAGCCTCGAAGATTAAATATATTTCCATGACCTTTTAATTATTTGTACAATTTTTAGAAACGTTCCTCTAATTGCTCTGGTTTATATTAAAGTGTGTGTGTGTGTGTGTGTGTGTGTGTGTGTGTGTGTGTGTGTGTTGGGGTGGGGTGGGGATGATAATAGATTTCAAATTCATCATGTTGTACCTTCAGGGAAAAATTTGCAAACATTTCTGATGCCGTCACCTGACGATTATAACAATCAGTCATATTTAATATCCATCCATTATCTTCACCTTTATCCTCTACTGGGGGGGGGGGGCAGATACACCCAGAACAGGACGTCAATCTATCACTGGACACACACTCACTCACAGAGACACACTCTATATGGGGCAATTTGGGAACCCGGAGGAAACCCACGCAGACACAGGGAGAACACAGAAACTCCACCCAGATTGGGATTCGAACCGGACATCCCTAGCACAGAGAGGAGAACATGCTAAAACACTAAGCCACCTCCCCGTGTCCATACACCCAGATATACCCAGGACAGGACACCAATCTATCACTGGACACACACTCACTCATGCACACACTCTATATGGGGCAATTTGGAGAACTCAATTGAGGTTGATCCATGTTTTTGGACTGTGGGAGGAAACCGGAAACCCCGGAGGAAACCCACGCGGACACGGGGAGAACATGGAAACTCCACCCAGATTGGGATTCGAACCGGGAATCCCTAGCACTGAGAGGAGAACATGCCAAACCACTAAGCCACCTCCCCGTGTCCATGTGGGTTTTCTTCGGGTTATCGGGTTTGCTTCCAAAGTCCAAAAACATGTTGAGTTCTCCAAATTGCCCCCCCCCCCATTCCGGTTGTATCTGCCCAGTGCCCGAAATGTTCTCCTCTGGATGGGCATGGGGAACCCCCCCCCTACTACTACTACTACTAATTTAGTTAGTACTGTTTAAAGTGAACACTAATCTCTAAGTAACTAAATATTTTTTTTTTAATGAACTAATACTGCCACCCAGTGGCCAAATTCCAAACTCAATTATTAAAAAAACTACTGCAGCAGGATTAGTGCTGATGGGGAATCGGCTTGCTGTTGACATTAATCTGTATTTCATTCATTCATTCATTATCTCCCGCTTTATCCTCCATTAGGGTCGCGGGGGGGTTCCCCATGCCCATCCAGGGGAGAACGTTTCGGGTGCTGGGCAGATACACCCAGGACAGGACACCAATCTATCACTGGACACACACTTACTCACACACACACACTATATGGGGCAATTTGGAGAACTCAATTGACTTGATCCATGTTTTTGGACTGTGGGAGGAAACCGGAAAACCCGGAGGAAACCCACGCGGACACGGGGAGAACATGGAAACTCCACCCAGATTGGGATTCGAACCGGGAATCCCTAGTGCTGAGAGGAGAACATGCTAAACCACTAAGTCACCGTGCCACCTAATCTGTATTTGATGATAAAATAAAATAACGTATTGTAGATCACGATAAATCGTAAACGTATTGCTTCGGACGGCTCGGCGGCGGGTTTACATCGAGCGCGTGTTCTCGGAGTGTTGTGCGAGTTCAGCTGGAGCAGAAAATGCAGTTTATGGGCTTTAATCCTGCTCCCATACTAAGTGACGTGATTTATTAGCCCACGGCAAAGCCCTGACAGTTTGTGCGGATGACGCATCAACTGTTAACGAGATTGGGGTCTAGCTGTTTCTAGCACGGCTTTGAAGCCATCCTTCTTTCAAATGCACGTCTGAAAACCACGGCAACAGAACGCCCAGCAGAAGAGGGAGCGCAAATAAAAGTGGTTTATCCTACTTTATGGAGGTGGTGAGATTATGGCAGTCATTCAACAAAGACAAATAACGATCCCGTAATTAAAGCCACGGTCTCCGCCGGGTGGAAGGATCCTTGCGTTTCGCTGATGACCGTAACCCACAAACCAGCTTCATACCAGCACAAAACTTTACATCCATCCATTATCTTACGCTTTATCCTCTATTAGGGTTGCGGGCGCTGGGCAGATAGACCCAGGACAGGGCGCCAATCTATCGCTGGTCACACACTCACTCACACACACACTCTATAAGGGGAAATTTGGAGAATGCAATTGACCTTGATCCATGTTTTTGAACTGTGGGAGGAAACTGGAGAGCCCGGAGGAAACCCACGCGGACACACACAAAAAAAATAAATAAATAAAATAAATAAATATATATATATATTCACATACATATACACAAATACATCGTTCGAAAAAAGGTAATAACCATTCATTCATTCATTCATTATCTTCCGCTTTATCTATTAGGGTCGCGGTGGGGTTCCCCATGCCCATCCAGGGGAGAACGTTTCGGGCACCGGGCAGATACACCCAGGACAGGACACCAATCCATCGCTGCACACACTATCACCCACACAGACGCACTCTATAAGGGGCAATTTGGAGAATGCAATTGACTTTGATCCATGTTTTTGGACTGTGGGAGGAAACCGGTGAACCCGGAGGAAACCCACGCAGACACGGGGAGAACATGGAAACTCCACCCAGCGCTGAGAGGCGAACGTGCTAACCACTAAGCCACCGTGCCGCCCCAGGTAATAACCAAAGAAATGTAATAATAAAATACTACCCTTAGTGGTTTAGCATGTTCTCCTCTCAGCATTAGGGATTCCCGGTTCGAATCCCCATCTGAGTGGAGTTTCCATGTTGGGTCCAAAAAACATGGATCAAGTCAATTGGATTCTCCAAATTGCCCCATATAGAGTGTGTGTAAATGAGTGATACGTGTCCAGTGATAGATTGGCGCCCTGTCCTGGGTGTATCTGCCCAGCGCCCGAAACGTTCTCCCCTGGATGGGCATGGGGAACCCCCCCCCCCTCCACCCGCGACCCTAATAGAGAATAAAGCGGAAGATAATGGATGGATAATGCCCTTGGCTAACAAAAGAGAAATAAATAAAATAAAACAAACAAAAAAAATTAAAGAAATATAAAGAAAGGCAGTAGAGGTAGAGTAGTTCTATTTAACGTTACTCTGGGGAACATCACACCCATCAATGTGGTTGAGGACAGGCAGCCAGGTTCTATTGAATGTCTGTGAGGACCCAGTTCTCTATAACTTTTTGTCTCTTAACGGAGGAGTACGTTCCGTTTCAGGCCAGGTGGTCAGGTGCTCGGTGTCTCAGCCTCTAAGTGCTGTTTTTTTGGTCCGTCCTTCAGGAACAGGTTTGTTGCAGCGGGGGGGCGGACTGCATAGGTTCTTACAAGCTGTGGTCTTCCTCAACAGAAGGCTGAGTGTCTGGCCTCGTGCTCCTGCCTCCAGACCGCTTTGTTTTCAAGGTGAATCAGTTAGCGCGACTTTAAATGCGTGTTCATCATATTAAAATGACCTAATTGGTCTGAGGCGACTTGGCTCGGGGTGCGAGCTACGGCATCAATAACTCATTTGAGGAATACGAAAAAGGTGCGGGCGGCACAGTGGTTTAGCATGTTCTCCTCTCAGCACTAGGGATTCCTAGTTCAAATCCCCATCTGGGTGGAGTTTCCATGTTCTCCCCATGTCTGCGTGGGTTTCCTCCGGGTTCTCCGGTTTCCTCCCACAGTCCAAAAACATGGATCAACGTCAATTGAGTTCTCCAAATTGCCCCATGTAGAGTGTGTGTGTGTGTGTGTGAGTGAGTGTGTGTCCAGAGATAGATTGGCGTCCTGTCCTGGGTCTATCTGCCCAGCGCCTGAGACGTTCTCCCCTGGATGGGCATGGGAACCCCACCGCGACCCTAGTAGAGGATAAAGCGGAAGATAATGGATGGATGGAAAAGGGACGGGGTGTGGGTGGGGGGTGGTGGAGTTTCCATGTTCTCCCCGTGTCCGTGTGGGTTTCCTCCGGGTTCTCAGGTTTCCTCCCACAGTCCAAAAAACATGGATCAAGTCAATTGAGTTTTCCAAATTGCCCCATATAGAGTGTGTCTGTGTGAGTGAGTGTGTGCCCACTGCAACATGGTGGAACGATCCTCCCAACTCCGACTTGTGATGTTCTCATTTGTAAGTTGCTTTGCATAAAAGCGTCTGCTGAATGTAAATATAAATGTAAACATGCTAGGTTTTTATTTACGTGTTACAGCAGCATTGATTCGAACCCTGCGCCTCGTTGCTCAGCAGAGTACAATGTGAAAGAAAATGTGTGGCTCGAGTTTTAATAAACACAGGATCCATGTCTTCATCTGAGCATCAACCATTTAAAACGTTTGGCCTTTAAATCTGAACAATGCTGAGATGATGTGACATTTAAAATGTGCACGCAAAGAATCTCACTCACAAGAGACGACGACGGCGGGATTTCATCCTGTATTAATATTATTATTATTATTATTATTATAATTAATATTATTATTAATATTATTATTATTATTATTAGGGTGGCACAGTGGCTTAGTGGTTAAGCATGTTCTCCTCTCAGCGCTGGGGATTCCCAGTTCGAATCCCAATCTGGGTGGAGTTTCCATGTTTTCCCCGTGTCCGCGTGGGTTTCCTCCGGGTTCTCCGGTTTCCTCCCACAGTCCAAAAACATGGATCAAGGTCAATTGAATACTCCAAATTGCCCCATATAGAGTGTATGTGTGTGTGAGTTAGTGTGTGCCCAGTGATAGGTTGGCGTCCTGTCCTGGGTGTATCTGCCCAGCGCCCAAAACGCCCTGCTACCCTAGTAGAGGATAAAGCGGAAGATAATGGATGCATGAATTATTATTATTATTATTATTAGGGCAGCACGGTGGCTTAGTGGTTTAGCATGTTCTCCTCTCAGCACTAGGGATTCCCGGTTCGAATCCCAATCTGGGTGGAGTTTCCATGTTCTCCCCGTGTCCGCATGGTTTTCCTCCGGGTTCTCCGGTTTCCTCCCACAGTCCAAAAACATGGATCAAGGTCAATTGAATACTCCAAATTGCCCCATACAGAGTGTGTCTGTGTGAGTGAGTGTGTGTCCAGTGATGGACTGGTGTCCTGTCCTGGGTGTATCTGCCCAGCGCCCGAAACGTTCCCCCCTGGATGGGCATGGGGAAACCCCCCCCCCCCCCCCCAGTAGAAGATAAAGATAAAGATAATGGATGGATGTACTAACCCTCAAGATTGTCTGGTTTCCTTTTACAGTCCAAAAAACATGGAGTCACTCTAAATTGCCCCTATAGCGTGGGTCTGTGTGAGTGAGTGTGCCCCGCCCCCGCCCCCTAATATATTCATTCTTTCATCCATTATCTTCCACTTTATTCTCTATTAGGGTTGCGGGGGAGTTCCCCATGCCCATCCATGGGAGAACGTTTTGGGTGCTGGGCAGATACACCCAGGACAGGACACCAATCTATCACTGGACACACACTCACTCACACAGACATGCACACATAAACACTCTAATATATGGGGCAGTTTGAAGAATACATTTGACCTTGATCCATGTTTTTCACGCAGACACGGGGAGAACATGGAACCTCCACCCAGATTGGGATTCGAACCAGGAATCCCTAGTGCTGAGAGGAGAACATGCTAAACCATCAAGCCACCGTGCCGTCGACACTAATATATGATTTAGTATAAAATAATGAGATTTGATGAGAATTAAACCCAAAGGCACCGTGATTGAACACAACGTCAGACCGAAGGAGGGTTCGGAGGGACTTGGAGATGTGTCTGAAGTCCTGCCTGTCCTCCAGCGTTCTGCCTTTATTTATTTTTAAATTTTTTATTTTTATATACCTCAGATTTTCTCACTCGAACGCCGAGTTGTTTCGCTAAAGCTCTTCCTACTCACCAGTTTATCTGCAGCCACCAAATGTGCCGCGGCTTACGAGCCAGCGAACTGATGTGTGGTCACTTTTGTGTTCGCCGCTTTCGCGTGACTTTCAAGCCGAGATGCAGAACGCGCGCTGAATGCGGAATGTTCTGTAGGCTTCCACCGAGCGGCGCGGCGCTGTCAGAACCCATAAAGCCTCCGATCGCTGATGACCTGGCGTGTTCAGAACATCAGATGTATAATAACATGATTTATTAAAATAAAACGAAATCCCTCCGCCGGTTATTTCTGTAAATACCGCCCAAAAGAGTCCAAAGATCGCTCCTTATGTAATTACAGGGTTTAGAACCGGCGTCTTCTCCCGTCATGAGCGTCCGCCTCCGACGCCTCATCCACCTGCATCTTCTCCTTCACTGCATCCATCCACCCCCTTGTTGGCCCTGGTATCTCCGTCCTTCATCTATAGAAGTTCAAGTTCAAGTATTTTATTTATAGAGTGTTTTTTTACAATAGTACATCGTCACAAAGCAGCTTTACAGAGTGATAAGCCTTTGAACCCCCAAAGAGCAAGCTGAGGCGACAGTGGCAAGACAAAACTCCCTGTTGTGTTGTTATCTTAAGGAAGAAACCTTGTGAGGACCGAGGCTCAGTGACCGAGGCTTATTCTCCTTGAGCGGCCAGGCAGCATCAACAGTGTAGGACTCTGATGTACTGATTGTGGGGTGATGATCATGTGACTCGTATTTAACAATTGGAAACTATAGAAGTCCATTGAGGACGTCCTCCAATAGAAATCCAGGTTCCATTATAACCCTCGTCCCTCCACCTCTCACCTCCATCACGTTATCTCCTAAACGTCCTGTCCGTCCGATCCCTTTAATAAACTCCTCTTCCTCACTTCCATTAAGAATCACGGCATCTTCATCTCCTCCATCATCTTCATCTCCTCCATCATCTTCATCGTCTCCATCATCTTCATCATCTCCATCTCCTGCCTTTAGTTCAGAGAGCCGTGTCTCTGATCTCTACAACGCTGCAGGCATCACTAACACACTTCCGGCAGCTGCTCATCCATCACCCATCACGCCTCACTCTCTTATGTTTATGTCTCTGTCTGTGTGTGTGTCTCTCTCTCTCTCTCTCTGTGTGTGTGTGTCTGACTGTGTGTATGTCTCTGTGTCTCTGTGCGTCTCTGTGTCTCTGTGCGTCTGTGTGTGTCTGTGTGTCTGTGTGTGTGTGTGTCTGTCGTGTGTGTGTCTCTGTGTCTCTCTCTGTGTGTGTGTCTCTTTCTCTCTCTCTCTCTGTGTCTCTCTCTCTCTGTGTGTCTCTGTGTCTGTCTTGTGTGTCTCTCTCTGTGTGTGTCTCTCTCTGTGCGTGTCTCTCTCTGTGCGTGTCTCTCTCTGTGTGTGTCTCTCTCTGTGTGTGTCTCTCTGTGTGTGTCTCTGTGTCTGTCTTGTGTGTCTGTGTGTGTCTCTCTCTCTCTCTCTGTGTCTCTCTCTCTGTGCGTGTCTCTCTCTGTGCGTGTCTCTCTCTGTGTGTGTCTCTCTCTGT
>JAFMOD010000508.1:333509-369006 GCA_019802435.1 Corydoras maculifer
TTAGGACGTGATTGATATTAAGACCTAACGAATGCGATCCGTGAACCTTTTTTAAATTTGTTTCTACACCCCTTCCCGGTTCTAGACTCTGTAAGGACAGAACCATTCATCACTCAGACATGAGAAACACATAATAAGGATTTCTTGTAACATATTTCTGATTGATCATTTGTCAGAAACATTTGTTATTTAGACGGCATCTGTCGCGCCACTGCGGCGGGAAGCCATTGATGTGCGAAGTCACAGTTGTGAAAGCGCAGCGGGTGGTGGTGGAGCGGGTGGTGGAGCGGGTGGTGGAGCGGGTGGTGGAGCGGGTGGTGCGACACACATCCACCGCACCGAGGCGTCGCTTTAAGAGAAAACGCCGTCTACCTAATTATATAACTTTTTTTAAAGTCCTCAGTCGACGGGAATCTGTTCAGCAAAAGTTGATTTCCTATTACGTTACTTTAAATGTTAGGCCACGCCCCCTTCCTGCCCCGTCATCCATCTCCTCCACTGTACAGATGGACTTTGTAGTTTTGCAGATACAGACTGTAGTCCATCTGTAGGGTGGCACGGTGGAATCCCAATCTGGGTGGAGTCTCCATGTTCTCCCCGTGTCCACATGGGTTTCCTCCGGGTTCTCCGGTTTCCTCCCACAGTCTAAAAACATGGATCAAGTCAATCTCCAAATTGCCCCATATAGAGTGTGTATGTCTGTGTGAGTGAGTGTGTGTCCAGTGATAGATTGGCGTCCTGTCCTGGGTGTATCTGCCCAGCGCCCCAAATGGGCATGGGGAACCCTCCCCCGCGCAACCCTAATAAAGGATAAAGCGGAAGATGATGGATGGATGTAATGAGAACCGCACTGTGGCTTAGGGGTTTAGCATGTTCTCCTCTGAATGTTAGGGATTCCCGGTTCGAATCCCAATCTGGGTGGAGTTTCCACGTTCTCCCCGTGTCCGCGTGGGTTTCCTCCGGGTTCTCCGGTTGCCTCGCACAGTCCAAAAACATGTATCAAGGTCAACTGAATCCTCCAAATTGCCCCATGTAGAGTGTGTCTGTCCTGGGTGTGTCTGCCCAGCGCCCGAAACGTTCTCCCCGGGATGGGCCCCCTCCGACCCTAGTAGAAGATAAAGGATGGATGGAAGTCCAAAAACACCCCCATGTATTCAAGGTAAATTGGCTGCTGTAAATTGCCCCTACATATAGAGTATGTGTGTGAGTGAGTGTGTACCCAGAAATAGATTGGTGCCCTGTTAACATTCTTCCCTGGATGCGCATGGGGACCCCCCCCCTCACGACCCTAAAGGATTGGGCGGAAGATAATGAGATGAGATAATGAGTCGTGGCTCATGAGTGCTAACAAGCGTGTTGCCTACAGGACTGATGTGTGAACGTTCCACACGTGGTGGTGCTGTTCTACTGAACATCATCACAGCTCTGCTCGTCTCTACTTGACCTGCGGCTTCGTGCCTACAACCGAACACGGGTGGAGCAGCAACCCCCCCCCCCACCTCGGGTGTATTCCCTAAATACGTGCAAAACACTGCAATTCCGTTCTCTACAGGCGTTCTGCCTGTGGGGTTGGGAAGTTGCAGTATGTTCTCCAACTCAGCACGAGTTCTTGCACACATCAGACACTAAGGGGCTCGAACTACAGACATCCACTCCTGGTTCACGATCCCATAAAATACACACACACACACACACACACACACACACACACACACACACACTGCTTCCTAACTTTGCCCCTGCTGCTCTGTTCTTCTTTAAAAAGTTTAAAAGCCCCTCATTTTCCCCCGAAATGCATTAACATATGGGAGAACGTTACCGAAACACTCAGGACAGGGCGCAATCTATCGCTGGGCACACACTTACACACACACACTACTGTATATAGGGGCAATTTGGAGCATTCGATTTACCCTGAATCCATGTTTTTGGACTGCGGGAGGAAACCGGAGAACCCGGAGGAAACCCATGTGGACACAGGGAGAACATGGAAACTCCACCCAGATTGGGATTCAAACCGAGAATCCCCAGCGCTGAGAGGAGAACATACAAATCACGCCTCTATTTAATTATTCCATCCATCCATCCATCCATTCGTTATCTTCCACTTTATCCTCTATTAGGGTTCCGGGGGGGGTCCCCGTGCCCATCCAGGGGAGAACGTTTCGGGCGCTGGGCAGATACACTCAGGACAGGGCGCCAATCTATCACTGGACACACACTCATACACACACACACACACACACTCTATATGGGGCAATTTGGAGAACTCAGTTGACCTTGATCCATGTTTTTAGATTGTGGGAGGAAACCGGAGAACCCGGAGGAAACCCACGTGGACACGGGGAGAACATGGAAACTCCACCCAGATTGGGATTCGGACCGGGAATCTCTAGTGCTGAGAGGAGAACATGCTAAACCACTAAGCCACTGTGCCACCCTGTTATGAATATATCATATGAATATGTAATCACTGTAACCCTGCAGGATGTTTTCTGACTTGTGAATCCTTTTTGTTGTTTGTTCTTCTGCTCAGAGCGCCGAGCCCAGTCCCGCCAGCAGCCTGCACTCTTTACCCCTGAGCCCCTGCAGCGAGAAGTCTCTTCTTTTTAAGGTGATTTACCCGCATTGGTCCCGAAAGTCCATCCATCCATTATCTTCTACTTTATCCTCTACTAGGGGTGCAGGGGGGGCGGGGGGGGGGGGCGCCCTGGGCAGATACACCCAGGACAGGACACCAATCCATCACGCTTCATCCATCCAAATAAACAACCAAATGTCTCAGAACACACTCACTCACACAGACACACTCTATATGGGGCAATTTGGAGAATTCATTTGCCCTTGATCCATGTTTTTGGACTGTGGGAGGAACCCGGAGGAAACCCACACAGACCCGGTGAGAACATGCAAACATCACTCAGATTGGGATTCGAACCAGGAATCCCCAGCGCTGAGAGGAGAACATGCTAAACCACTAAGCCACTTGCACAGTTTGCCTTTAAGGCACAAATGAGTCTTTATAGAGAGCATGAACTCAAACCCATCAAACTCAATTGGGATGAATGAGAAAGCCAGACCTGGTGGTAAACACGGCCGCCCCACAGCCCTCGGGATCCAGGTTCCAATCCCTGTGTCTGCGTGGGTTTCCTCCGGGTTCTCTGGTTTCCTCCCACAGTCCAGAAACGTGGATTCAAGGTGAATTGGCTGCTCTAAATTGTCCCTCTATAGTGACATTGGGAGAACATGGAATCTCCACCCAGATTGGGATTCGAACCGGGAACCCCTAGCGCTGAGAGGAGAACATGCTAAACCACTAAGCCATCTAAATGAGAAAGCCAGTCCTGGTGGTAAACACGGCCGCCCCACAGCCCTCGGGATCCAGGTTCCAATCCCTGTGTCTGCGTGGGTTTCCTCCGGGTTCTCCGGTTTCCTCCCACAGTCCAGAAACATGGATTCAAGGTCAAACTGGCTGCCCTTAATTAGTTTGGCGCCCAGCGCCCAAAATGTCCGTCCCCGGAAGGGCATAGGGAGCCCGCCACCCCAATAATGGGGTGGCACGGTGGCTTAGTGGTTAGCATGTTCTCCTCTCCGTGCTAGGGATTCCCGGTTCGAATCCTAATCTGGGTGGGGTTTCCATGTCCTCCCCGTGTCCACGTGGGTTTCCTCCGGGTTCTCCGGCTGCCTACGGGAAGGACATGGAAACTCCACCCAGATTGGGATTCGAACCGGGAATCCCTAGCACTGAAAGGAGAACATGCTAAACCACAAAGTACGTCCAAAAAGTCAAGTTTTCCAAATATTGGTCCGGCGTCTTTTATCTTTAGGTCTGAACAACAAAAATGCATAAAAGATTAAATGGCCGTATGATGGAGTCAGACGTACATTTCCAAACCCCTTCACTGCTTCAAGGTGCTTTTCCCGAAACAAACACCTCCATTTATTTAAATTATTTGGAATTTATGAGCCTCGTTCTTGTCTTCCGGTGATGGAGCGCTGGTGATTATGGGCCGTGGGACGCAAACACGTAATGTATGGACGTTAGGGCGTCGTCATGTACGGCTGCTTCCCCTCCCGAGGTTCTGGGTCATTAAAGGGCATCAAAAAACATGAGTGGAGTATATGCAGAGGGGGGGGTAAAAAAAAAATCTAATCTCATCAGCCGAAAAATCTGGAGGGAAAATGGAGATTCGGTCCAGACGAGAGGCGGCGTACATAAATCGAGAACGCGGTAAATAGGTGGCGGTGTTTGCATAGCCAGAGTCTGCTGACATAAATCACAGGGAAAATGTAAAAAGGATTTTAAATGGCGAGTCAGAATGACCCTCTTTATTTTGAGAAATGGAGGCGGCGGCGGGAATGCCAAGAATTAGGGATTATTTCCTACTATAGACGTCTGTAAAGTGTCCGTGCCGACAATCAGAGCAAAAACTTTTTAAAGGTGTTTTTTTTTGGATTGACAAATACATATATAGTGGTGTTCTAAAGTTAGGCCACGCCCCTCTTTGGCTCCATCGTCTATGTCCTCCACTTATCATACAGATGGACTTTGTAGTTCTTAATTCCAGACTGTAGTCCATCTGTGTTCTGTGTTGTTGTTCGTCTCCTGTTGGTTCTCCATCACAGAACAGGTATCATTTGGGTGGTGGATTGTTTATTGTAAGTTCTGCAGTGACACCGATGTGATGAAGGGGTTAGTTTGTAGTTTCATTTCTCCACCTCAGTGACACTGCTGGGGTAGGACTAATGCCCCCACCCAATAACCCCTGCTCTGTGGTGGTACTATTGGGGTTCTGATCTTTAGAACAGAGAACACAGTATGTACTGTAGAACAGCTGATAGAGCGTCACACTCATCAAACAAGTCGACTTACAAAAACCAGGTTCCAAAGTTCTTACTCCTGTAGTATAGACCCAATCTAAAGTTAGGCCACGCCCCCTTCCTGCTTCATCATTTATCTCCTCCACTTACAATACAGATGGACTTTGTAGTTCTTAATTCCAGACTGTAGTCCATCTGTGTTCTGTGTTGTTGTTCGTCCCCTGTTGGTCCTCCATCACAGAACAGGTATCATTTGGGTGGTGGATTGTTTATTGTCAGTTCTGCAGTGACACTGATGTGATGAGGGGGTTAGTTTGTAGTTTCATTTCTCCACCTCAGTGACACTGCTGGGATAGGACTAATGCCCCCACCCAATAACCCCTGCTCTGTGGGGGTTCTGACCTTAAGAACAGAATACACAGTATGTACTGTAGAACACACAGATGGACTACAGAGAGGAATTATAGAACTACAAAGTCCATCTTTACAGTTATAAGTGGAACTGGGAACATGGACAATAAGTGGAGCAGAAAGGGGGCGTGGCCAAACGTTTGATTGATCCTGTATGTGTATAATCTACAGAAACGGCTCGTTATATTATGTTTGCTTCAGTATAGAGTCCGACCCTTCCACCGCCAGGTTGTTTATTTCGTCTCCGGCAGTGTTTCCCCAACAATGCACCCGATTCCCCCCCCCCCTATAAAAAAAGAACTCTGTCTAAATTATACTTTTCAACCATCAATACATTTTTCAGCTATCTTGATGAGATTATTTTATTATGTTGGCTAATCCTCTGGAGTTGGGCTACGGCTGTCACAGGGAAAGGGGCTTATGATTTTGCCAGTGGAGCTTTTTGTGAAGAGGGAAGAAGATTTTGTTTTTCATCAGCACTCTACACCCCCCCCCTCCCCCGAACCCCGCCCTGCCCCGCCGCACCCCACCCCAAGTCCAAAAAAATCCTGTTGAGCTGAGCAAAGTTGGAAACGAGGTCTCTGGCTGTCCTCCTTCCTGACCTATATGGAGCGCCGGCTCGCGGCAGTCGCACCGGCGGGCCATGTGATGCGGCAGCCCGTCCGCAGCCCGGCAGCACGCGGCGAGCGCCGGCGCCGAGAATAGGCCTCGGTGATTTGTGACATTGTGCTCGGATGACAGGAGAAGGGGTGGGACTCCGCGTCCTGCCTCGTTCTAGAAACTACAACTTTAAAAATAAAACCCCCGATCCCACCTGAGCAGGAACCGTGTCACTCCTCGCCCTACTTTCAGGCGAAAACTTGGTGCACCGAGCGCTCGTTCCCGCTTCAGAAGTGTGACGCCTTTGGAAAAACGCTCTCACGTGGCATGAATGAGGAGGCTGAAGCGGAAATGAAGATGGATCGGGATGGTTTCCTGATTTTCGATGATTAGGACACGTTGGCTGTTTTACCGGGTCAGGGATCAGATCTTGCCTTAAGTGGAGGAGTTTAAGTATCTCGGGGTTTTGTTCACGAGTGATGGGAAGATGGGGCGTGAGATTGACAGACGGATCAGTGATGCGGACCCTATACTGGTCTGTTGTGGTAAAGAAGGAGCTGAGCCACAAGGCAAGGCTCTCGATTTACCCGTCCATCTACGTTCTGACCCTCACCTATGGTCATGAGCTTTGGGTAATGACCGAAAGAGCAAGATCGCCAATACAAGCGGCCGAAATGGGTTTTCTCCGCAGGGTGGCTGGGCTCTCCCTTAGAGATGGGGTGAGAAGCTCGGTCATCTGGGAGAGACCCGGAGTGGAGCCGCTGCTCCTTTGCATCGAAAGGAGCCAGTTGAGGGGGTTCGGGCATCTGGTAAGGATGCCCCCTGGGCGCCTTCCTAGGGAGGTGTTCCAGGCAAGTCCGGCTGGGAGGAGACCCCGGGGACGACCCAGGACACGCTGGAGGGATTATATCTCTCAGCTGGTCTGGGAAGGCCTCGGGGTTCCCCCAGTCGAGCTGGTGGAGGTGGCTGGGGCGAGGGAGGTCTGGGTCTCCCTACTTCGGTTGCTGCCCCTGCAACCCGAACCCCGGATAAGCGGAAGATAATGAAGGATGGATGGATGGCTGTTCTACCTGCGAACGCCACGTCTACACGGTCTTGTTCTTGAAAATTGGATTTGGCGTAAATGGGTCTTGTTTTTATTTGAACGGGAAATTGCGGCAACAGGAACCGAGGCTGCATAGTATGCGTTGCCCTCTGCATACTACATAGTAGGGTGAGAACAGTGTGCTGGAAACCTAGTATTAGTCCGTGTGTATGGAGCAGTATTCCTGAATTCAAAGCCATTTTGAGGCTTTAAAATGTTGACATGGAGACTCCACCTCTATCACAGTGTTCTAATGAAGGAACGTCACCACAGAACACCTCCTTTTTTTAATTTTATTTACTCCTCTTATCGTCCATGTTCTCAGTTCCAATTCCTGTACAGATGGACTTTGTAGTTCTAGACAATCTGTAGTCCGTCTGTGTGTGTTCTACAGTACATACTGTGTTCTCTGTTCTAATGGTCAGAACCCCAATAGTACCACCACAGAGCAGGGGTTATTGGGTGGGGCATTAGTCCTATCCCAGCAGTGTCACTGAGGTGGAGAAATGAAACTACAAACTAACCCCCTTACCACATCAGTGTCACTGCAGAACTGACAATCAACAATCCACCACCCAAATGATACCTGTTCTGTGATGGAGAACCAACAGGGGACAAACAACAACACAGTAAACAGATGGACTACAGTCTGGAATTAAGAACTACAAAGTCCATCTGTATGGTCAGTGGAGGAGACGGATGATGGAGCAGGAAGGGAGCGTGGCTTAACTTCTGATTGGAAGCTGGTTTTTGGAAGCCTCATGGTTGATGAGTGTGATGCTCCATCAGCTGATGTGTAAGTAGGCCAAGCAGACGGCACAGGGACGACTCGAGTGCGGCTTTACAGCACGGCGCTGTGGATGCTGTTTGCAGTCCTGTTATGCTAAGGGCAGTCGTGTGTGTGTGTGTGTGTGTGTGTGTGTGTGTGTGCCTGCACACTACTGCAACTGTGGCCAAATTGCTCTCTGGAGGTCTTCCATGCCTCTGCAGAGATAAAGCGCCTCTTGCTGAATGTCTATAATTATTGTATAATTAAGGTTCCCAGTGGCCTGGATTTGAACTTGACCTCTTTTGGATTTTTTTTTTTTTTTTTTTGCATGTCCTCCCCCAACCAGATAAACACTTTCAAAATAATCTGGTGGTAATGAAGGGCTCGTTTTAGCTCAGGATCATCCAGGGTCGTGGGGGGTGTTCTCCATGCCCATCCAGGGCAGAATGTTTCGAGGGGTGCCAATCCGTCACATACACATACACACATCAGCTCAGCTCATTATCTTTAGCTTAGTCCTAGCTTAGGGATTAAGCTAGGGTCGAATCCCCATCTGGGTGGAGTTTCCATGTTCTCCCCGTGTCCTCGTGGGTCTCCTCCGAGTTCTCCGCTTTCCTCCCACAGTCCAAAAACATGACTCAAGTCAATTGAGTTCTCCAAATTGCCCCATATAGACTGTGTCTGTGTGAGTGAGTGTGTGCCCAGCGATAGATTGGCGTCCTGTCCTAGCTGTATCTGCCCAGCGCCAGAAACGTTCTCCTCCCCTGGATGGGCATGGAGACCCCCCCCCTTCCCCCCGCGACCCTAATAGAGAATAAAAGGGAAGATAATGGATGGATGGTTTTTAAATATTATGTATAAATTTGGCGCTCCTCTCAGCACTAGGGATTCCCGGTTCGAATCCCCATCTGGGTGGAGTTTCCATGTACTCCCCATGTCCTCGTGGGTTTCCTCCGGGTTCTCCGCTTTCCTCCCACAGTCCAAAAACATGACTCAAGTCAATTGAGTTCTCCAAATTGCCCCATATAGAGTGTGTCTGTGTGAGTGAGTGTGTTCTGAGACATTTGGTTGTTTATTTGGATGGATGAAGCGTCCGCCGCCGTCTCCTCTGCATGCTGATGAAAAGCGACAGCACTCGCTCGAAATGACGTGTGTGTTCAGAGTTCCTCTGCATAACCCTCAACTATCTGCACCATCTTGTATGCATCCCCAAATCATGTGCAGGATTAACTTCTAAATCAGGTGTGTGTGTGTGTGTGTGTGTGTGTGTGTGTGTGTGTGTGTGTAGGATCCAGGCAGAGACGACAGCCTGTCTCTGCAGCAGCAGCTGAAGGAGAGGGACGAGCTGATCCTGCATCTGCAGACCGAGCTGGTGAGGACGTTCACGCCGCCGGACGAAATCATTTGGGTTTATGGATCCCGAGGGCAGTTATTGCCTCCATGCATTGATTATCGCCCCGCTCTCCATCTCTGAGCCTGACGGGCTGAAGTCCAGATACTGATCCCCCTCATGATCCACTGCAACTCTCACAGCTTCCTTGCTGATGTTATGCTCAGGTGTATTGCTGGTCCTGCTGCCCCCTCCCTGCCCTTGCCCCTGTTCCTGCCCCTCTGCCAAAACCCCTGCGGCAGTGAATCATGGAAATCATTTAGAACAGGTGTGCCCACACAGTTCTGGCCCGGGATCTACATTTTCCAGTGGACAGGTCATGGTGATCCACCAGGATCAGATTTAATGTTCGAATCTGTTTACGGGTTGCCATGTTGACAGAAATTGCCCTTATTAAACACACTCCGCCAAATAACGTCAAAATAACTTGGTTTTAATACAACAGCCTTCGGTTCAAGGACATGACCCATGTTTCCCCCAAATGGCAACCCCCCAATTGACCTTGATCCATGTTTTTGGACTGTGGGAGGAAACCGGAGAACCCGGAGGAAACCCACACGGACACTTGGAGAACATGCCACCCAGATCGGGATTCGAACCTGGAGAACTCGATCGACATGGATCAAGTCGATTGAGTTCTCCAAATTGCCCCATATAGAGTGTGTCTGTGTGAGCCAGTGTGTGTCCAGTGATAGATTGCCCTCCTGTCCTGGGTGTATCTGCCCAGCCCCTGAAACGTTCTCCCCTGGATGGGCATGGGGAACCCCCCGGTAGAGGATAAAGCGGAAGATAATGGATGGATGAAATTTCATTACCGGGGCGGCACGGTGGCTTAGTGGTTTAGCATGTTCTCCTCTCAGCTCTAAGGATTCCCGGTTCGAATCCCAATCTTAGTGGAGTTCCCATGTTCTCCCCGTGTCCGCGTGGGATTCCTCTGGGTTCTCCGGTTTCCTCCCACAGTCCAAAAAACATGGCTCAAAGTCAATTGAATTCTCCAAATTGCCCCATATAGAGTGTGAGTGAGTGTGTCCAGTGATAGACTGGCGTCCTGTCCTGGGTATATCTGCCTAGTGCACCCCCCCACCCCCCCGCGACCCTAGTAGAGGATGAAGCGGAAGATAATGGATGGATGGAATTTCATTACGGGGGGCGGTACGGTGGCTTAGTGGTTGGCATGTTCTCCTCTCAGGGCTGGTGATGTCATTTTTCCTCAAATCTGTGGACTGATCCACGGCCATCGACCAGTCGACCTCCATCGATGTATCGGGCGCGCCTGCTTTAGGTCAGCCCACTTCGTTTGGGGCAGATTTTGGAATGCGCTCCCTCGCTGTTGTTAACGGGCGCTCCGTATGCTCCATGCCCACGGAACCCTCGCTACGGCGCCCACGGTAGCGCCGCCATCCTGGGAGTGAGCGGTTGAAGGAGAAATGTGACAGCGCCGCCTCAGATTTACGAGCCAGCAGAGTGGGGGTGGGAGGGGTGGGGGGGTTGGGGGGGTTGTTATATGAAAAAGGGGACGGTAACAAAAGGAAAGGATGGCATGGAGACTAGAGGGCAGTCACGAGGCTGTAAACTTCAGAGGACGAATGGGGAACAATACATTAGGTGTAGCGCCGTAAGGCGGTCGTAACGGTCCCGTAGCCGTTAAGTGATGTTCGTCGGATTGATTTGTGAAGGTGAAAGCGTGGAACCTTTAAATCACTTCCCGTTCCGGACGCTCCACCCGCTTTGCCGGATGGAGGTTCCGTCGCGCCGCCGAGACTTTATTCATCTGTCGTCTGGATATCGAGTTTATGATCTTTATACCGCTGTGTCCTCACTTTTCCACTTTATTTCAGTTTATTCTGTTTATTTTTATTAAAGAGCAGTTCACACCGATACACACCGTACACAATTACACACAATTACACACTGGTGCACATATCAACAACACAGAACCTTTCATTATAAAACAAACTGCTTCCAAACCAAACCCCTCCCATTCGTCCATTATCTTCTGCTTTATCCTCCACTAGGGTCATTGGGGGGGAGGGGGGGTTCCCCATGCTCATCCAGGGGAGAACCTTTCGGGTGCTGGGCAGATACACCCAGGACCGGGCACTAATCTATCACTGAAAACACACTCACTCACACTCACACTCTATATGGGGCAATGTGGAGAACTCAATTGACCTTGTTCCATGTTTTTGGACTGTGGGAGGACACCGGAGAACCCGGAGGGAACCCACGCGGACACAGGGTTAGACAATAGGTTTTTAATTTCATTACCGGTGGGCACACACTCTCTATAAGAGCAATTTAGAGCAGCCAATTCACCTTGAATCCATATTTTTAGACTGTGGGAGGAAACCGGAGAACCCGGAGGAAACCCACATGCACACGGGGAGAACATGGAAACTCCACCCAGATTGAGATTCGAACCGGGAATCCCTAGTGCTGGCACACACTCTCTATATGGAGCAATTTAGAGCAGCCAATTCACCTTGAATCCATGCTTTTGGACTGTGGGAGGAAACCGGAGAACCCGGAGGAAACCAACGCGGACACGGGGTTAGACAATAGGTTTTAAATTTCATTACCGGTGTGGCACGGTGGCTTAGTGGTTTAGCATGTTCTCCTCTCAGCGCTGGGGATTCCCGCTTCAAATCTCCATCTGGGAGGAGTTTGCATGTCCTCCCCGTGTCCGTGTGGGTTTCCTCCGGGTTCTCCAGTTTCCTCCCACAGTCCAAATACATGGATCAAGGTCAATTGAGTTCTCCAAATTGCCCCAAATAGAGTGTGTCTGTGTGAGTGAGTGTGTGACCAGTGATAGATTGGCGCCCTGTCCTGGGTGTCTGCCCAGCGCCCGAAACGTATCCCTATCCCACCCCCCCACCCCTCCCCCCGATGGATGGAGGGAATTTTATTTGATTGATTTCAAAGGGTGCGGCACGGTGGCTTAGTGGTTAGCATGTTCTCCTCTCAGCACTAGGGATTCCCGGTTTGAATCCCCATCTGGGTGGAGTTTCCATGTTCTCCCCGTGTCTGCGTGGGTTTCCTCCGGGTTCTCCGGTTTCCTCCCACAGTCCAAAAACATGGATCAAGTTAATTGAATTCTCAAAATTGCCCCATATAGAGTGTGTGTGTGTGAGTGAGTGTGTGCCCAGCGATGGATTGGTGCCCTGTCCTGGGTCTATCTGCCCAGCGCCCGAGACGTTCTCCCCTGGATGGGCATGGGGAACCCCCCCGCGACCCTAATAGAGGATAAAGCGGGAGATAATGAATGAATGAATGATTTATTTCAAAGGGTTTGTGCAGTCTGTTGTGTGTTCTTGTTTATAATTCGGAGCGGTTCTGACGGAGCTGATGGGATAGGCTGTAATGCTGGCGTGTGTCTGTGCGTGTGTTTTGCAGGAGGCCGCCCGCAGCGCACAGAAGCACCTATGCCAAAAAACTGACAAAACAACGCAGACTGATCTCGCAGCCCCCGAGGTGAGTGGCCATTAGCCGCCGATAATAGAACTCTTAATGGCTCCTTCAAATTCTTGGCTTCGTTGAACACTGCCAGGTTTTTTTAAATTTTTTAATTTTAATTGAATCCAGGTTGCCCCCCCCCTCTTAATTCTGCGACATTTATACGGCGCACGGCGGCGGGTCTGTAATCGGAGGCTGACGCGTGGAGGTTCTCCCTGCGTGGGAGGCGTCTTATTGAAAACGCCTTCTGTACGACGCGGCGTGATTTACCGACACCGAGGCACCACAAACTGTCTGAATGTTGTGTGTTTTGCGGCGAGTCGATGCCCACTAGTGGCCGGGAGGTAAAAGTGGGCGTGGCAGACCCGACCACACGAGACTAATGGGTTCGTGATATCATTTATTCATTCATTCATTATCTTCCGCTTATCCTCTATTAGGGTCGTGGTGGGGTTCCCCATGCCCATCCAGGGGACAACGTCTCGGGCGCTGGGCAGATAGACCCAGGACAGGGCACCAATCCATCGCTGGGCACACACTCACTCACACAGACACACTCTAAACGGGGCAATTTTTGAGAATTTAATTAACTTGATCCATGTTTTTGGACTGTGGGAGGAAACCGGAGAACCCGGAGGAAACCCACGCAGACACGGGGAGATAATGGAAACTCCACCCAGATGGGGATTCGAACCGGGAATCCCTAGCGCTGAGAGGCGAATGTGCTAACCACTAAGCCACCTGCCGCCTGATATCATTTAATGACCTAAAATAATTAAGGGCATGTGGACACATGACCCCTACCACCCAAACCATACGTCAGGTGACGCACTACACCTACTGCAGCGCATACACACAGATGTTTACCTCGGGGAGCGCGTGCATCCTACACTAAATTAAAAAGGTGAGAGATGTGACCCCTCCGGTCCTGATGCTGCGGAGATGAAGCTCTTGTTCTTCGTAGCTGCTCGAAACCACCGACTAATGAGTGAGTGAGTGAGACAGCTGTGAAATGAGCTCCTGTAACTTACTGTGGAGGTTACTGCGCGCCACCACCTGGTCCTTGCAGCAGGAGACTGTGGGATGTACGGGTGGAGTAAGCCTTGAAACAGCAAACAGCAGAGATGCAGGCAGCACTGCTGGACTTGCCAACGGGCCGAGGTCGCGGAAAGAGGAATGTCCCACGTGCTTGAAACGCATCATTGCCAAGCTGTACCGGTGCTAGGGTGACCGGATTCCACTTCACCAGATGTGGGACGAAGACTACGTTTGTGTGGGACAATGTGGGACACCAATTCACCGCCATATATTCATTCATTCATTATCTCCCGCTTTATCATCTATTAGGGTCGCGGGAGGTTCCCCATGCCCATCCAGGAGAGAACGTTTCGGGCGCTGGGCAGATAGACCCAGGACAGGATGCCAATCCATCGCTGGGCACACACTCACTCACACACACACACTCTATATGGGGCAATTTGGAAAACTCAGTTGACTTGATCCAGGTTTTTGGACTGTGGGAGGAAACCAGAGAACCCGAAGGAAACCCACGCAGACACGGGGAAAACATGGAAACTCCACCCGGATGGGGATTCGAACCGGGAATCCCTAGTGCTGAGAGGAGAACATGCTAAACCACTAAGCCAGCGTGCCACCCACCGCTATATATATACATATATATATATATGTATGTCATATACATTACACATAATGTTTTTGTCATTAATATTGCACATTTTTTTGCACATGAGTTATTGAATGAATTAAATTGCACATGAGTTATATTGCACATAAGGACACATAAATGGCTCTGCCGACAAACACTGATGGAACCTGAATATTAATTGGACTGGTGGTCCTGCAGGACGCCCCCTACTGGACTCACTTATAGTTTTCTAGTTTTTAGTTTTTCCATTTGTTAAATGTCTCTACATGGCTGTCCTACATTGTTGTTGCTGCCTGGCCGCTCAAGGAGGATGAGTCCCCCACTGAGTCTTGGTTTTCCCGAGGTTTCTTCCTTGAATAACAACATAAAAGGGAGTTTTTTCTTGCCACTGTCGCTTCGGCTTGCTCTTTGGGGGTTTAAAGGCTTTTCATTCTGTAAAGCTGCTTTGTGACGATGTACTGTTGTAAAAAGCGCTATATAAATAAATAACTTGAACTTGAACTTAAAGACACTTAAAGTGATTAGTGCGGATCCCGTTATCAGTGCGGGGTTGGTTTGTGGGTTGTGCGTGTTTGTGTGTTCAGTTCGTGTACAGCGCTGGGATAGAAGCTGTCTTTTAGTCGGTTTGTCCTGGATGTGATGAACCTGAATCGTTTTCCTGAGGGTAGCCGCTGGAATAGATGATGTCCAGGGTGGGAACAGTCTTTCAGGATGTTAGCTGCCCTGCTGAGGCAGCGAGAGCCAAACAGGTCCTCCAGACTGGGCAGTGGACAGATCTTCTGGGCTCTCTGTAGTGCTCTCCTTTCTGCTGCTGAACAACGGTGGTGCCACGTTGAGATACAGTTGTGTTTGAATGGAAGTGGCTGCTCGTCCACCTGAATGGATCTCTCCTTTACAGTATAGGTTTGTTTTCGGTTTTTATATTTGGTTTTGGAACCGGCGCATGTTTGCACGGTGGAACCCCAGCGTTGCTATCTGTGAGCTCGCACCTTATTCCGCTGCGGATGTGGAAGTCGAGGGGGCGGATGAATCGGCGGATCGGCTTCGATTCACCAGAGGGGGGATCAAGGAGCAAACGGGAATGGTGTTCCGTGTACGTACAAGACCCCCGCACTTCCTGCATGCTGTAAGCACCACCACTTCCACCACCTCCACCACCACCACCACCACCACCGTCATGCCTCAACACTAAGAGGAATTCCACACTCCACCCTCTGCAGCTGCGGCGTCTATATAGGTTAGCGCATTGAGGACACACAAATATCCGAAAGTGTGTCTACAAGTGGGTCAGCTATTTCTAAGGCTGCTGTGACTTCAGGAGGTCATTGCTTTTCTTTTTTTTTTTTCCTCTCCCTCTTTATCATCACTTTTTTTTTATTTTTTATTTCTGGAGCACCCCACCCATCCAATGCAATGCCAATTAGCCAGCAGGGAGGGGGAGGCGGAGTCGAAGGTTCCGTGTCCTCGCTGGAGCCACAGATCACCGGCGGGAGCACGATGGCCTTGTTCAGAGGCAGAGGCCGCGCTTGGCTCGCGCCGGAGAACCCCGTTCGGAACGAGACGCGGAACGTCTTCTGCACCCGAGGAAATGGACATTTGCACTTCAAAAGGATATTCTCCTCGTCTATTGTCCATCGGGCCACCGTTCTCAAGAGAACCCGCTGAGCGATGCTTCATATGGTCTTCAGAAGGGTTCTAATCAGGCTTCCCTTCAGCCGCTCATGGTGTTTGTGTGGAATGCTTATGTAATTACATCACCATCTTCTCACGGGGGTGGCACGGTGGCTTAGTGGTTTAGCATGTTCTCCTCTCAGTGCTGGGGATTCCCGGTTCGATTCCCCATCTGGGTGGAGTTTCCATGTTCTCCCTGTGTCCACGTGGGTTTCCTCCGGGTTCTCCGGTTTCCTCCCACAGTCCAAAAGCATGGATCAAGTCAATTGAATTCTCTAAATTGCCCCATATAGAGTGTGTCTGTGTGAGTGAGTGTGTGTCCAGCGATGGATTGGTGTCCTGTCCTGGGTGTATCTGCCCAGCGCCCGAGACGTTCTCCCCTGGATGGGCATGGGGAACACCACCCCCCCCCCCCCCCCCCCCCCCCCCCCCCCCCCCCCCCCCCCCCCCCCCCCCCCCCCCCCCCCCCCCCCCCCCCCCCCCCCCCCCCCCCCCCCCCCCCCCCCCCCCCCCCCCCCCCCCCCCCTGTAAATCTTTTTTATTATTTATTTTTATAGACTACAATAGAGGACTACTATTGTTCTAGATTCCACTTAAAAGAAGTTCCACTTAAAAAATATCATTCCTGCATTTACCGTCCTACCGTCCTTCATCGCTCTTGGCTGGACTACTTTAGAGCATTGTTCTAGATTGCTGTTCTTCCGTTTAAAAAAGAAAAACTTATTCTTGCAACTCATTATTATCCTATCCCGGCACTCCTGGCGGGACTACTATAATGCAGTGTTCTAGATTGTTGGTCTTCCACTTAAAATACGTCATATCTGCATTTACCGTCCTATCCCGGCACTCCTGGCTGGACTACTTTTGTGCAGTGTTCCAGATTGCTGGTCTTTAACTTAAAAAAGGCGGGTTTGCTCAGTGGTTAGGGTGTTGGGCTGTCAATCTAAAGGTTGTGGGTTCAAATCCCAGCTCCACTGAAGTTACCAGTGTGGGTCCTGGATCAATACCATTAACCCTCACTGCTCCAGGGGGCGCTGTGATGAACCCTGTGCTCACCTTGTAAGTCGCTTTGGATAAAAGCGTCCAATAAATGACCCAATTTTAAAAAAAACGTCCTACCTGCATTTAGCATCCTCTCCCGGCATGCACGGCCTGACCTACTATGAAGCTTTGTTCCAGATTTCTGGTCTTCCGCATACCATGCATCATTCCTGCAGCCTATCCCGGCCCGAGGTTGAGCTGCTTTTTCATTGAGGTTGAAATGGGAAGCGTTGTTTTCAGGTTCGATTTTGAAATGTGAATAATCTGAATTCATTTCCATACAAAGTGTTCCGCTCTCGGAAGCGTCGCGCGACTCCGCGGACCATCTGCGGAAGCCGTGCCGATGAATGAGTGATCCGTCCAACCCACCCACGGCTCCTGCACTGTTATTCTCTCTGGCGGATGCAGGAACCCCCACGCAGGACGATGTTGTGCCAGATGTCTGCGCTTTGGCACCGTAGTCCTCCGCCGTCTGTGCCAGTCTGCCAGCTCCAGACTGTACGACTGTATGTACCACTCCCGCCGGGGAGGAGGGCATTGCCCACTCGCGTGTTTATAGTGACCCAGCCGGCTTTTTGCGCTTCCCTGTCCCAGCGGTATGATGTATTTTATCTTAAACATGCCATGAGGAGCGGGTGAAATGTCTCAGATGACCAGGGCTCGGGGGAGGGGGGTATTAGGAGGTTTTCTGTGCCCATCCAGAAGGAGAACATTTCAGGCAACTGGGCAGATACACCCAGGAATGGATGCCAACACATCACTGCAGACACACTCACTACGTAGGGGCAATTTAGTTTTTTACGGGGCAATTTAGAGCAGCCAATTTACCTTGAATCCACGTTTTTGGACTGTGGAAGGAAACCCGCAGAACCCACACAGACACAGATCAGGATTTAAACCTGTATGCCCAGCACTGAGAGGAGAACATACTAAACTCTACAATACCTTGCCACTCCTCTAGTAATTCCTCTAGTAGTCCTCTAGGGTTCTCCATGGCTATTCGGGGAGAACTTTCAGGCGTTGGGCAGGACGCCAATCCATAGCTTACTCACACAGACACACACACTATATAGGGGCAATTTAGCGCAGACAACTTACCTTGAATCCATGTTTTTGGACTGTGGAAAGAAAACCCCACACAGACACAGGAAGAACATGGAAACTCTACACCACCTTGCCCAGCACTGAGAGGAGAACATACTAAACTCTACAACACCTTGCCACTCCTCTAGTAAAGCCTCATCTCCTCATCATGAGGAATGTATGTGTGTGTGTGTGTGGGGGGGGGGGGGTACTCCATGCCTATTCGGGGTAGAACTTTCAAGCGCTGGACAGAACGCTAATCCATCGCTGAGCACACACACACATACACTACATGGGGCAATTTAGTGCAGGCAATTTACCTTGAATCCATGTTTTTAGAAACTGGAGAACCCTTAGACCCAACCCACACGGACATGGGGATAAATGGAACCTCCACCCCAATGGAGATTCAAACCTCAGCTCTGACAGAAGGACATGTTGACCACCACGCCCCCGTGGGGTTGTTAAGGGGTGGGGCTGTGCGCTCCTAATACCCCAGCTTGTCCAGAAGCTGGACTTTAAACGCCTTTAAATGACTTTGCTGTAAGGAAAATGTGGCGCTTGACATTTGGAGTTGGGCTCTAATGCTGCGGCGTCCGTCACCGAGACTAATGAGATCGTTCTGACGGGGTTCTCCAGCCAGCGTATTGTTAGTGCACGGGTTTGTTTATTCATACAGAACTGTCTGTAAAGCTGAAACAGTGCTCTGTGTGTGTGTGTGTATGGGGGGGGGGTGTCATGAGGATGTAGGGCTATTAATATAAAGGTTGGTGGTTCCACTGTGAATTGCCAATATGGGCCCCTGAAAAGGACCCTTGACCCTTATTGCTACATGGGTCTTGATTCGAGGCTGATCTTGTCTTCTAGATTGCTGGTTGCAGCTAAATTCTTTATTTAGCGTCCTATCCCGGCACACCCAGTCTGCCTACTATAGAGCATTGTTCTAGATCGCTGGTCTTCCGCATTTAGCATCCTATCCCGGCCTTCTAACTGGACTCTGTAGTGCATTGTTCTAGATTGCTAGATTCTGTAGAAATTTTTTTTAAAAACCTGACCACCTTGTCACTTCATGAACCTAAAAATGTATAAATGTAAACATAGTGTTAATATTTTAGGGTCCCCCCCCCCCCCACCCGCACAACCCTAACTGAAGATAAAGCAGAAGATGATGGATGGATGACTGAATATATAACAAATGGCTGTCATTAGATTTCATCAAAATCCTGCCTATTAATTAATTAATTTAGGTAAGACGTCCAATATGGGCGGCACTGTAGTTTAGTGTTTGGCATGTTCTCCTCTCGGCGCTAAGGATTCCTGGTTTGAATCCCAATCTGGGTGGAGTTTCCATGTTCTCCCCGTGTCCGTGTGGGTTTCCTCCAGGTTCTCCGGTTTCCTTCCACAGTCCAAAAAACATGGAGCAAGGTGAATTGAATTCTACAAATTGCCCCATATAGAGTGTGTTCGTGAGTGAAAGTGTGTCCATTGATAGATTGGTGTCCTGTCCTGGGTGTATCTGCCCAGCGCCCGAACGTTCTCCCCTGGATGGGCATGGGGAACCAATCCCCCCCCCCCCCAGTACAGGATAAAGCGGAAGATGAAAGAATGAATAATATATAAATATATATGAATTGAACTTTCACTTCATATATATTTGAATTAAAATGATGCGAAAAAAAAAATCGCAGGTTTAGCCACATTGTTGGCGCCACATCTGGGACGTGTCAACAGGTTCTATATTGCCCGTGTGGGCTCCCTCTGCTGGTAAACCTTTTAATGAGACATAAATCCCCATTTTAGATTTATTTCATTTATTTAATTGTTTTGCAAGTCCCATTTCGGACACCGATCTCTCCCGTGTGTTCCAAAGTGGTCGTCTCCAGCCTCCGTCTCAGCTCTGCCTCGGTTTTGTATGTAATCCCCCGGATCCTCCGCCTCAGTGATGGCGGGCGACCACGTTCGGGCTGCACTCGCGTGTGAGAGAGCGCTGAATGATAATCCACTCAGACAGAGGCGCGAGAATGGCACCCCACGCCCAAGGCGGATTGGTTGGGAAGATAAAAGCGCCATGTTTACTCAAGAGGCGGAGCCAGTGCACGGAGGCGGGGGCTTCACAGGCTTTGATCCTCTTTTGTCTGTTCGTATGGACGTGCAGCACTCTGCCCGTAGTGCTTTTTTTTGCCCGAGCATCAAACACACGCTCGCTGTCTTTCTTCGGAAAATGTTCCCGGACGTGCAGCCCGTGAACGAGGGGGTGGATTATGGGTAGATCTGATGGTTTCTGGATTTTGAAGAATACAATCGAAGCTGTAAGCTGGTTTAGCACAAGATGGACCAATGGGAAAAGGCCTGCATGTCGTAATACACGTCCTTTATGTAGAGTGGCCATATATATATATATCCCCATGCCCATCCAGGGGAGAACGTTTTGGGCGCTGGGCAGATACACCCAGGACAGGACGCCAATCTATCACTAGACACACACTCACTCACACAGACATACACACTCTATATGGGGCAATTTGTAGAATTCAATTGACCTTGATCCATGTTTTTAGACTGTGGGAGGAAAATGGAGAACCCGGAGGAAACCCACGCAGACACGGGGAGAACATGGAAACTCCACCCAGATGGGGATTCGAACCGGGAATCTCTAGCGCTGAGAGGAGAACATGTCAAACACTAAACCACAGTGCCGCCCATATTGGACGTTTTACCTAAATTAATTAATTAATTATGGGGTGCCCCATGCCCCATGCCCATCCAGGGGTAAACGTTTTTCCTGGTTTTAATCACCAATCTGGGTGGAGTGTCCATGTTCTCCCTGTGTCCGTGTGGGTTTCCTCCAGGTTCTCCGGTTTCCTTCCACAGTCCAAAAAACATGGATCAAGGTGAATTGAATTCTACAAATTGCCCCATATAGAGTGTGTGTGAGTGAGAGTGTAATACAGGTCCTCTATGTAGAGTGGCCATAGCGGGCCTGTCGTTGACACTTGTTGGCGCTATACCTAACCTTAACCATGGTGCCATAGTGGCAGGGTATGTGTAGCAGGCACTGGGGCCCTCTAGTGGCTCATGAACACAGAAAGCAAGTTTGCAAATGCACAAATGCAAATGCTTTTATTAAAATCAGGGAGGGTGAAAGTGTATGTGGTGGAGGTCGGCGCTGTAGCTTCATTTTGTATTGTGTGTGTGTGTGTGTGTGTCGTGTGTGTGTGTTTGTGTGTGTTTTCTACAGAACAGAGATTTGGTGAACTGGTGGGTCAAAATCGAGTCACAGACTCATTCTGGGTGGGTCACAGACTGTTTGTAAAAAAATTAAATTGAATGAAATAATTTATGCTTAGGGGCGGCACGGTGGCTTAGTGGTTAGCATGTTCGCCTCTCAGCGCTGGGGATTCTCGGTTCGAATCCCCATCTGGGTGGAGTTTCCATGTTCTCCCCGTGTCTGCGTGGGTTTCCTCCGGGTTCTCCGGTTTCCTCCCACAGACCAAAAACATGGATCAAGTTAATTGAATTCTCAAAATTGCCCCATATAGAGTGTGTCTGTGTGTGTGAGTGTGTGCCCAGTGATGGATTGGCGCCCTTTCCTGGGTCTATCTGCCCAGCGCCCGAGACGTTCTCCCCTGGATGGGCATGGGGAACCCCACCACGACCCTAATAGAGGATAAAGCGGGAGATAATGAATGAATGAATGAATTTATGCTTATCTGTATTTGTACCATCCATCCATTATCTTCCTCTTTATCCTCGATTAGGGTCGCGGGGGACCCATGTCCATCCAGGGGAGAACGTTTTGGACGCTGGGCAGATACACACAGGACAGGACGCAAATCTATCACTGGACACACACTCACTCACACAAACACACTCTATATGGGGCAATTTGGAGAATTCAATTGACCTTAATCCATGTTTTTGGACTGTGGGAGGAAACCGGAGAACCCGGAGGAAACTCACGTGGACACGGGGAGAACATGGAAACTCCACCCAGATGGGGCTTCGAACCGGGAAGCGATTGAGGTTGGCAAGCGTGCCGCATTTTTGTTGCCATGGTAACCACTATTTGTTTGCTGGTTACTCTTCCCGTTAAAATTGTCATGACCTTCAGAGGCGAGTGTTTACATTATTTTAGTTTTTAAATTATTTTGCATGCATATATTTATTTAAATGTGTGGTTTAGCATGTTCTCCTCTCAGTGCTGGGGATTCCCGGTTCGAATCACAATCTGGGTGGATTTTTTTGGTTCTCCCTGTGTCTGTGTGGGTTTCCGTGGGTTTACATAAGTTTTACACAGTACGAACCTTCATGTAACGTTCTGGTGTCTTGCATCGGTTCTAGATTCGGTTCTGCTGAGCCATGTGGTGACATTTCAGCTGTTCCATAAATACCCCAGTACAATTCCTCACCCGCCACCACCTAATCTGAGAGGCACCTCATCTGCCCCGCTGCCCGGTGGTCGATAGACAGCACGTCGTCCATTAAGTCCATTTCTTGGAAAGTTGCACGCGGCTGCAGGGCGGCTGTTTTGTGCGACTCCGGTAATGAAGTGCCGTTCGGCGCTGCTATGATTGGGGTAAGTGCGCTGGAGATTGGCCAGACAGCAGGCAAAGCCACGGGAGCTAATGAGACAGCATCGCTCAAGAAGGTGCACTGGAACTCCGATGCAGCCTCTGCGCCGATCCCGTTGATCCATCTTCTCTCCGCCGGATTCCCAACAAGCTGCAGACGAATCATCTGACCGCCGTCCGTCCACGATTGTTCCTGAGCTTTCTCTACATTATACTCTTCTGGTCGTTTCCCCGACGCTTTTATCCAAAGCGACTTACAAAGCGAGCGCAGGGTTAATATATTTATTCATAACATATAGTTTTCCGGCGGCACGGTGGCTTAGTGGTCAGCACGTTCTCCTCTCAGCTCTAGGGATTCCCGGTTCGAATCCCCATCTGGGTGGAGTTTCCATGTTCTCCCCGTGTCTGCGTGGGTTTCCTCCGGGTTTTGCGGTTTCCTCCCACAGTCCAAAAACATGGATCAAGTTAATTGAATTCTCCAAATTGCCCCATATAGAGTGTGTCTGTGTGAGGGAGTGTGTGCCCAGCGATGGATTGGCGCCCTGTCCTGGGTCTATCTGCCCAGCGCCTGAAATGTTTTCCCCTGGATGGGCATGGGGAACCCCACCCCGACCCAAATAGAGGATAAGCGGGAGACAATGAATGAATGAATGAATATAGTTTTCCAGTTGTTAGTTTTTCCATTTGTTTAATATCTGCACATTGGTGTCCTACACTGTTGTTGCTGCCTGTCCGCTCAAGGAGGATGAGTCCCCCACTGAGTCTTGGTCCTCCCAAGGTTTCTTCCTTGAATAACAACATAACAGGGAGTTTTTTTCTTGCCACTGTCGCTTCGGCTTGCTCTTTGGGGGTTTAAAGGCTTTTCATTCTGTAAAGCTGCTTTGTGATGATGTACTGTTGTGAAAAGCGCTATATAAATAAATAACTTAACTTGATACAGCGCCCCCTGGAGCAATGAGGGTTAGGGGTCTCGCTCAAGGACCCACATTGGTAACTTCAGTGGACCTGGGATTTGAACCCACAACCTTCAGATTGAAGGCTCAATACCTAACGTACATAGTTACGTGAAAATCCACATTCTAAACACTCCGGGTTACCTTTGCGTTTCGTTGATTATTATTTATTTATTTTTTGAATGTATTCATTTTTAACAAGCTGTCCGTGACCCACCAGTTGAGAATCGCTGAGAATGAGTGTTATATTAATCTGTGTTTTTATTTATTTGGAAGCTGAATAAAAATACAGATTAATATAACATTAATAGCATTAAGCCTGTTGCAGCTGCTGTTTATAAAGCTTGTTCTGTAATTTGGCCACTAGATGGCAGTTTTTAATTGTTGGAGAAACAAGAATCTGGTTACTCAGCGATTGGATTAGATTACGTCGCAGAAGACCAGATTATTAACCGTGTTGTTTTCACATTTATAAATCAAACCTAATTCTTTTATTATATTGTGTTTGTAACGGGCGGCACGGTGGCTTAGTTGTTGGCATGTTCTCCTCTCAGCGCTAGGGATTTCCGGTTGGAATCCCAATCTTGATGCTGTTTTCTCTGGTTTCCTTCCGCAACCCAAAACAATGGATTCAAGGTTAAACTGGCTGCTCTTAATTGGATTTGCGCCCAGTGCCAAAAATGTTGGAACCCACCATGACCCTAGTAGAGGATTAAGCCGAAGATAATGAATAATGGGATGGCACGGTGGCTTAGTGGTTTAGCATGTTCTCCTCTCAGCGCTAGGGATATCCGGTTCGAATCCCAATCTGGGTGGAGTTTGCATGTTCTCTCTGTGTCTGCGTGGGTTTCCTCCGGGTTCTCCGGTTTCCTCCCACAGTCCAAAAACATGGATCAAGGTCAATTGAGTTCTCCAAATTGCCCCATATAGAGTGTGTCTGTGTGAGTGAGTGTGTTTTGAGTGATAGATTGGCGCCCTGTCCTGGGTGTATCTGCCCAGCACCCGAAATGTTCTCCCCTGGGCATGGGGAACCCCCTGCGACCTTAGTAGAGGACAAAGTGGAACATAATGGATGGATGGATTGTGTTTGTAACTGTATATATAACCTGTAGGCCTGAGGCGTACGTCCTCCGAATCGACGCCGAAGTCTAAAGGTGGTTTGTCCAAACATTAGGCTGTTCGGCGCCTCTGCTCTCAGCCGTGCGGCGGATCGGAGGCTGTTTACCTCTCGGTGATGCGTGCAGCCCAACTCCACTCGCTTTCTTATAATAACCTTGTCAGAATAATGACTACAACCCAAAAACAATGACACCAGCGTGAGCGTCTCCGCGTCCCCGTTCAGTCGGACCGCCGCGGGCTGTCTGCGGGGTGTTTAGTTATTAGCAGAAGGTAAGGTTGCTGTCTTTTTCTATCTTTCTTGCCTCAAGGGCCATAAAGTGACAGAACGCACAGGCAACACCTCACCGGGGACAGATGGCAGGGATAGGCAAGAACGCTGAAACCGTATAAAGAACTTAAAAAAGAATTAGCTCATCAATGACATCATCTGTCTTCTGCCTACGGTCTTAAGGCTCTGCGTTCCCGTTGGCTGTGGATGTTCCGAAAGTCGGTCGAGAGTTTTGTGTTGTGTTGAAGCTCCTGCGTGTGAGACGTCCTCCAACTCAGGTTCTAGTCATGGTTATCGATGGATTAGAGACTGAGACTTTATATTTGTGTGTTTATAAATACTTTCTTTGGTATTCCGTAATCCAGGTTCGAATCCCAAGAGTCTCCATGTTCTCCCCGTGTCCGCGTGGGTTTCCTCCGGGTTCTCCGCTTTCCTCCCACAGTCCAAAAACATGGATCAAGGTCAAACTGGCTGCTCTTAATTAGTTTAGCCCCCGGATGGGCATAGGGAACCCGCCCCCCCAATAATGGGGTGCACGGTGGCTTAGTGGTTTAGCATGTTCTCCTCTCAGCACTAGGGATTCCCGGTTCGAATCTCCATCTGGGTGGGGTTTCCATGTTCTCCCCGTGTCCATGTGGGTTTCCTCCGGGTTCTCCGGTTTTCTCCCACAGTCCAAAAACATGGATCAAGGTCAATTGAGTTCTCCAAATTGCCCCATATAGAGTGTGTCTGTGTTTGTGTGAGTGTGTGCCCAGCGATAGATTGGTGTCCTGTCCTGGGTGTATCTGCCCAGCGCCCAAAACGTCCTCCCCTGGATGGGCATGGAGAACCCCCACCGAGACCCTAATAGAGGATAAAGTGGAAGATAATGGATGGATGTATAATGAATAATGGATAGCTGGGTCATTCCATTTATCTTCTTCTAGGGTCACGGGTTCTCCATGCCCATCCAGGGGAGAACGTTTCAGGCGCTGGGCAGATACACCCAGGACAGGACGCCAATCTATCACTGGGTACACACTCACTCATTTACTATATGGGAGCATAGATAGGATAGGGGCAATTTAGAGCTGCCAATTCACCTTAAATCCTTGTTTTTTGGACTGTTGGAGGGAAATAAGGTTGCAAACTTGATGCCGTGATTCAGGGGTGTGTTTTAATCACCACTTGCAATAATCCAATCCGCCTGTTTCGGTAATTTACGGACGGCGGGCTCGTCGGTTTATAGATACACATTCAAACTGATCTCTGGCGTGAATTTCACGCCGTAGCGTTCGCTGACCGTTGTGCCGCCGCATCCCGACGTCCGTAAAGATTGGTTTTCATGACGTGAAGGGGGCCCCGGTGCTCGGGGTCCGTCCTGCCACTTTATCAGCCTTCAAGAGCGATTCTGCGGCCCCTCCGTCTTCTTCGCTTCACATTACCGACTTCGCGGCTCTCCTGGCTCCCGCGGTGTTTTCTCCTGACTTCAAATCACCTTCGTCTTTCTTTCTTTCTTTCTTTGTGATGTGAGTCAGTCTCCTCGGTCCTCCCACCTCCTCCCTCCCATAACAACCACCGGCTCTCGTACCCCCGGGGCAGTTCTGCGCTGTTGTTTCATCGTGATGCGTCGGTTTCTTCTTGCTTCATGATATTAAATGAGATGTTTAGGAAATTAATTCCCGATTTTATATATAGAATATATATTTTATTTATATATATAGATTTATATATGGATTTTTATTTTGTGGTGGTGTTTTTTTAAGACGGCTTTCTTCACCGTATCCATCAGCGGGTGCAGCCGCTGCATTCAGTCGTCAGACGCTCTGATCTGAGGCGTCCATAAAAAAAGTGTTAACATCTGAAGGCACAATACAAAGTGCTGCGAGAGTGTGTAGGAATTTATACACGGAGTCTGATGTGTGTGTGTGTGTGTATATATGTTTGTGTGTGTGTGTTGGTATTTGCATGGTGTGTTTGTTTATATATGTTTGTGTGTGTGTGTGTGTGTTTTTGTTTGTATATGTGTGTGTATGTGTTTGTGTGAGTGTGTTGGTATTTGTATGGTGTGTTTGTTTATATATGTTTTTTTGTGTGTGTATGTGTTTGTATTTGTGTGTATGTTTGTGTGTGTGTTGGTGTGTGTGTTGGTGTTTGTGTGTGTTGGTGTGTATGTTTATTTATGTGTGTTTGTATATGTTTTTGTTTGTTTGTGTTGATGTGTATGTTGTGTGTGTGTGTGTGTTTGTACATGTTTTTGTTTGTTTGTGTGTGTGTGGGTGTGTGTATGTGTGTGTAAGTGTGTGTGTGTGTGTGTGTGTGTATATGTTTTTGTTTTTTGTGTGAGTGTGTGTTTGTCTGTTTGTGTGTGTGTGTTTGTGTGAGTGTGTGTTTGTCTGTTTGTGTTTGTGGGTGTGTGTATGTGTGTGTTTGTGGGTGTGTGTGTTTGTCTGTTTGTGTGTGTGGGTGTGTGTATGTGTGTGTTTGTGTGAGTGTGTGTTTGTCTGTTTGTGTGTGTGTATGTGTGTGTGGGTGTGTGTTTGTGTGAGTGTGTTTGTCTGTTTGTGTGTGTATGTGTGTGTAAGTGTGTGTGTAAGTGTTTGTCTGTTTTTGTGTGTGAGTGTGTGTAAGTGTTTGTTTGTCTGTTTGTGTGTGTAAGTGTGTGTTTGTGTGAGTGTGTTTGTTTGTGATGTGTATGTGTGTGTTGCAGTGATATATTTGGTGGTGAGCGTGTCCTCTGCAGGACTCATGTCCACAGATCTGTTGTATAGACTGATCTTCGGGTTCTCGTTGATGTAACGTGGAACGCGCTCCCTCGGGCCGCGGGGACGAAGCCTCTCATCAGCGTGGTCTGATTCCTGAAAAAGACCAAGGTGAAGATCCGTGTGACGTTCTAAAGTGCGACGGCGGGAACGCGGCACACCCGTCGCCTTAATGGCCTGCAATTTAAAGCCGACACTTTAAACCTGCCACCCCGGCGCGGCAGTGGAGTGTTCTCCGTCGGGGTGTCGTGGGAGAACTTTGAGGGGTAATGAAGCAGACGTGAGGCAACAGGAACGCCACGCAGAGGAGAAGTCAGAGCGCAGGATATTGCGCTAGTGGTTTAGCATGTTCTCCTCTCAGTGCTAGGGATTCCCGGTTCGAATCCCCATCTGGGTGGAGTTTCCATGTTCTCCCCGTGTCCGCGTGGGTTTCCTCCGGGTTCTCCGCTTTCCTCCCACAGTCCAAAAACATGGATCAAGGTCAATTGAATTCTCCAAATTGCCCCATATAGAGTGTGTATGTGATTGAGTGTGAGTCCAGTGATAGCTTGGCACCCTGGCCTGGGTGTCTCTGCCCAGTGCCCGAAACGTTCTCGCCTGCATGTGCATGGGGAACCCCCCCCCCCCCCCGCGACACTAATAGAGGATAAAGAAGTAGATAATGGATGGATGGATATAATGAGGGCGGCATGGTGGCTTAGTGGTTGGCATGTTCTCCTCTCAGCGCTAGGGATTCCCGGTTCGAATCCCCATCTGGGTGGAGTTTCATGTTTTCCCCGTGTCCATGTGGGTTTCCTCCGGGTTCTCCGCTTTCCTCCCACAGTCCAAAAACATGGATCAAGGTCAACTGAAGTCTCCAAATTGCCCCATATAGAGTGTGTGTGTGATTGAGTGTGTTCAGTGATAGCTTGGCACCCTGGCCTGGGTGTATCTGCCCCATGCCCGAAACGTTCTCCCCTGGATGGGCATGGGGAAACCCCCCCCCCCCCCGCGACCCTAATAGAGGATAAAGCCTAACAGAGGGGTGGAAGTGGTGTAAGCCATTTATTTTGCGTACGCCACCTTCCACCCGTCGCCATTGAAAACTGAGAGTGTAGATCACGTTTTGACGAAAACCTGCGAGAAACCAGTTGCCCCAGTCGTCGAGCGTCTTTCCGTCGGCGGTACGGTTCCGTCCGTGCGCGTCCAACGTTCGGAACGTGGAAGCAATTACACGTCGAGCTACAACTAAATAAACATCCTCATTAAAAACACAGAAACAAAACATGTCAGCGCATAAAATCACACTTAGCCTTTATGAGCTCGGCGGCGGAGACCCCTGTAATCATGTAAACATGCGCCCTGATTACGACGGATAAGATTACCACCCAACAAGCATCTTAATTTCGTACAGCGCCACCAGAACGATTAAGCCGGCGCGTTCGGCGCTGATGCAATTTTAAAGGCGCCGCAGTTTTCCCTTAATTAGAACCCGAGTGAAAATCGGCGAGTGAAAGCGTCCCGCTGCTGATTAGAGTCGGGCCGGGGGCCGGGGGCCGCTTCACCACGACCGGGCCGCCTGCCGCGCCCACGAGGACGAACAGGGCGGGGCAGGAGGACACCACGGTAAAGAGAGGTACGAAGACGTGAGAACTGCAGAACCCAAAAAACCACGAGGCGGGGACGGAGAGAGTGAGGAGACGGGTTTGTATAATGACTTCAGGTGAAGAGGGACGCGTCGTTACGCAGGTATAATGAGGCATTTGGATTCGAAGGCGGCGCCCGGGGAGGCGCACGGTGCGCAGGTGTGGGGTTCGATGCGAGTGAATCAGCGAGTCGTCGGATTTCAAAAAAAGAAAGAACTAATTAAGTGAACGTCTTATCTGAGACGCCGAGGTTCGAACCGTCAGTTAATGGCACAGCTGCAAAGGACTAACGAAGACATGACTCAGTGTTAAAGCCCCCCCCCCCCCCGCAATTCAGCAGCATGCAATGGGTTTGATTCTCAAAGCTGTTTGGAATTTGCATGTTCTCCCCCCCTGTCTGTACAAGTGTGTTATGGGGGGGGGGTGTTGTTCCCCATGCCCATCCAAGGGAGAACGTTTCGGGCGCTGGGCAGATACACCCAGGACACCCAGGCTCACTCAGGAACAGATACACCCAGGAACACCCAGGAACACTCACTCACTCACCCACATAGACACACTTTATATGGGGCAATATGGAGAATTCAGTTGACCTTGATCCATGTTTTTGGACTGTGGGAGGAAACCCACGCAGACACAGGGAGAACATGGAAACTCCACCCAGATTGGGATTCGAACCGGGAATCCCCAGCGCTGAGAGGAGAACATGCTAAACCACTAAGCCACCGTGCCGCCCTAGTTCTTGTTAATGATGTGGAATAAAACAGCGTTTTCAGTACTGACTGGATTCAAGGTGAACTGACTGCTCTAAATTGCCCCTATATAGTGTGTATGTGTGTCCGGAAATATCCTATATCCATCCATCCATCCATTATCTTCCACTTTACCCTCTATTGGGGGGGGGGCTCCCCATGCCCATCCAGGGGAGAACGTTTCGGACGCTGGACAGATACACCCAGGACAGGACACCAATCTATCACTGGACACACACTCTCTCACACACATACACTAACAAGAGGAAATTTACACCTCTAGACCAATTTAGAAACTTGAGAACCGGGGAAAACCAACATGGACATGAGGAGAACATGCAAACCCCACCCAGGCCGTTATTCCCAGCGTTGAAAGCCAGACATGCATTTGCTTTGTGAGTGTTTGCTAGGCTTACGTTTGGCAGTCACGTTCCTGCAGTCAGAAGTGTCCCTCATTTGTAATTTTGGAAAACCTGACATCGCAGTTCTAATTCATCCCAAAGCTCTTTAAGAGGTTTGAAGCGCTCTGTGTGGGACCGTCGAATTCTTTTAACCATCCTCACCCAACCTGGGCCTACGCATCATGCTGCGACACAGAAGAGGGCCTTCCCCAAACTGTTTCCACACTGCTACACCCCTCCCGTTGTCCGAAAGAGCTTGATTAGGGGATTTGCTTCTCGTCCCGATGGTTTCGTCCGTGCAGCGAGGAACATCAGCGGAACGTCCGAGCCGATGGAGATCAGAATAATGGAACAAAGAACGTACCTTCGGCGTCTCGCCGCTCGGGTTTCGGGTGACAGGTGGAAGCTGCGAGTAGGTTCTGGTTGTTAGATTAGAACCCGAGGCGAGATGGATGTTTTATTAAGCAGTCTGCGGCCCGTCGCCTGCTCCTCGGGACGTTGGTTTCGGGTTCCTTTCGGCGCGCGTTTCCGGCACCACGTCTACATCTGTAGTAGGATCGTAAGGCGGTTTTATAAATTGCTTTATTCCACATGATGAAAAAAAAATGAAATTACCAATATAAATATTTTAGAAGGCGGCAACGCCAGTAATTGGTTTGATATTGTTTGCTTCAAAGCAACACCAGTGCAATCAAACCTTTAGCCCAAGGCGTCATAATCCTCACCGTAACGTTCCGTTGTTGAGGCTTTTATGTGATCTGGCATTCAAATAGATCTTTTAAGTTCTCAGCGTGGGGTCAGAACGAACTACAGAACGCTTTTATTAAATATGTCATGTGTACGACATCCAGCGTGGGTTTTATCTGCTATTGGACTCAGGTTTGAGGTTTTCAGAGGGGTTGTCTGAGACGTGGCGCAAAGGAACCATCATAACCACGGAGTTCTAATAGATGGAGGTGGGATTATCAGAATACACATATTAAATCTGTTCCAATCCAGAATACCGACCTGCTGAAACCCACAATGAATTCAGATAATAAGCTTTAAGCGGCTGGAAAGCCTGGTGTATACGCAGATGTGTTCAGATAATAAATAAAAGAAGAGCTTCTGAGGCGTTTGTGGGTCATTTACATGTTAATAAAGTACCAAAATAAAAACTAGGGGACGTGGTAGCTTGGATAACTCAAATTGTGAGGCGTGGTAACTCCAATTTCTGAAATTCAGGGGCGTGGTAGTTCAGGTACATCAAACTGAGGAGTGTGGTAGACTGGCGTCCTGTCCTGGGTGTATGTATGGGTACACGCCAGTGATGCTGTATCAAAGTTGCCCCACAGGGAAACCAGCAGACTTTAGTTTTTACGTGGTGTGTCTGTAAGTGACCCCTCAGTGTTTATACACTATATGTATGGGGGGGGTTCCCCATGCCCATCCAGTGGAGAACGTCTCGGGCGCTGGGCAGATACAGCCAGGACAGGGCGCCAATCTATCGCTGGGCACACACTCAATCACACACAAACTCTATATGGGGCAATTTGGAGAACTCCTTTTACTTAATCCATGTTTTTGAACTGTGGGAGGAAACCTGAGAACCCAGAGGAAACCCACATGGACACGGTGAGAACATGGAAACTCCACCCAGATGGGGATTCGAACTGGGAATCCCTAACGCTGAGAGGAGAACATGCTAAACCACTAAGCCACCGTGCCGCAATATATATGTATATATATTTTTATAAAATACACACATATATAATAGAGATGTTTCTTTTTTTTAAAAGTTATTTTAGACTATGCATTGGTGTCCCACATTGCCCCATACAAACATGTGTGTGTGTGTGTGTGTGTGTGTGTGTGTGTGTGTGTGTGTGGAAGCTCCATGTTGCTTGTTCTGCACGGTTCTGCTTTCCTTTGTCATGGGCTCCGTCGGTTATGAGACGCGCTCCTTCACTCTGCATCAAATAAAGTTCCTGCTGATGTGTGTGTGTGTGTGTGTGTGTGTGTGTGTGTGTGTGTGTGTGTAGGCTCCAGCTGAACTGTTCTCTTTGGTACGAGGCCAGGACACACACCGAGACGTGCCCTCTATGTGGGAGTTGAAAGCTTGCCTTCCATCGAGGTTTTATTGAACAGAGAGACGAGCGCAGTTGTCTTCTCCCCGTTCGTTTTGATCAAAGCGTCTTCCCTTCATTAAAAAAAATATTTACTTCTTTATTTTCAGGCTTAAAATCTTCCTCACGTGACGGAACGCCGAGTTCTAACTTTTGGTAGCAGCAACTATCAGCTTATTAACAGATGACTTTATTCAAAGGTGGCACGGTGGCTTGGTGGTTAGCATGTTCTCCCCTTAGTGCTAGGGAGTCCCGGTTGGAATCCCAATCTGGGTCGAGTTCTCCATGAAGCATGGAGACCATGGAAACTCCACCAAGATTGGGATTTAAACCTGGATCCCCATGCACATACTTTAATGCAATCTTAATCTTATTAAAGACGTTTTGTTGGGGAATCAAAAATATCACAATAACAAATTCATTCATTCATCTAGTCATTATCTTACGCTTTATCCTCTATTAGGGTCGTGTGTGTGTGTGTGTGTGTGTGTGTTTGTGGGGGGGGGGGGTTCCCATGCCCATCCAGGGGAGAATGTCTCGGGCGCTGGGCAGATAGACCCAGGACAGGGCGCCAATCCATCGCTGGGCACACACTCACTCACACATACACACTCTATATGGGGCAATTGGGAGAATTCAATTGACTTGATCCATGTTTTTGGACTGTGGGAGGAAACCGGAGAACCCGGAGGTAACCCACGCGGACACGGGAGAACATGGAAACTCCACCCAGATGGGGATTTGAAGCGGGAATCCCTAGCGCTGAGAGGAGAACATAACAAATTAAATATTAAAATATCAAGGGGGCACGGTGGTTTAGTGGTTTAGTGGTTTAGCATGTTCTCCTCTCAGCGCTAGGGATTCCCGCTTCGAAACCCAGTCTGGGTTCCGCGCTCCCTTCAGCAAGTTAAGACAAAACTCCGCCAAGATTTTTATGAAGCGATTGTCCAGCAGCGCGGAAATGGCCTTCCATCTGATTTCTCAGCTTCCCTTAAGCACCACCGAGGCCATTATGTGCAAATGGTAAGGACATCACTTCATCATCAGCCGGCCGCGCACACCGGCTCTCCTCCGGATCTCCAGCCAGGCAGTTAGAAGGTCATGAGGGGAGCGTGGGGCAAAAAAAACATGTGCAGACATACCTGAGAGCAGACGGTACATCACAGAGAAAACAACTTCAACACCACAGGTTTCATTCCCAATTACACCCGAGGTCTTCATCACTGAGGGGACACCGGCAGAAACACCTCATCATGTGACCAAAAAGTACCTTAAAAAGGCAGAATGTCTGCCTATTTCCATCCTCATTGTTGCTTGGGACTAGGATCGTGAAGTCGGGGTTCCCATTCCCATCCAGGGAAGAACGTTTCGGCTGCCGGGCAGAGACACCCAGGCCAATCCATCACCGGACACACATACATCTTATATAGGGGCAATTAGCAATACAGCAGCCAGTTCACCTTGACTGCATATTTTTGGACAGAGGGAGAAAGCCAGAAAACCCAGAGAAAACCCACGCAGACATGGGGAGGACATGGAAACTCCACCCCAGCAGCGGAGAGGCAGAGGCAGATACACCCAGGACAGGGCACCAATCTATCACTGGGCACTCACTCACATAGACACCCTCTATATGGGGCAATTTGGAAAATTCAATTGACCTTGATCGATGTCCTTCCCATGTCCTCATGGGTTTCCTCTGGGTACTGTCCTCACACAGTCCAAAAACCTGGATCAAGGTCAATTGAGTTCTCCAAATTGCCCCATATAGAGTGTGAGTGAGTGAGTGAGTGTGTGCCCAGTGATAGATGGGCGTCCGGTCCTGGGTGTATCTGCTCAGCACCCGAAACGTTCTCCCCTGGATGGGCATGGGGAATGTATAACATACTGTATATATATATATATACAATCCATTATGTTCCACTTCATCCTATATTAGGGTTGCGGGGGGGTTTCCCATGCCCATCCAGGGGAGAACGTCTCGGGCGCTGGGCAGATACACCCAGGACAGGGCGCCAATCTACCACTGGGCACACACTCAATATGGGGCAATTTGGAGAACTCAATTGACTTGATCCATGTTTTTGGACTGTGGGAGGAAACCGGAGAACCCAGAGGAAACCCACACAGACACGGGGAGAACATGGAAACTCCACCCAGATAGGGATTCAAACCGAGAATCCCTAGCGCTGAGAGGAGAACATGCTAAACCACCATGCCGCCTACTATATATATATATATATATATATATATATATATATATATATATATATAAAAATATATAAAAAAACGTATAATGTCTGATCAGCGTCTTGTGTCTGTCGTTCTGACTAAGCAGAGCCCGTATGTGGAACTTTCTAAAATAAAACAGCATGAAGGTCCCCGCTGAATTTACGGCCCCGCCGCCGGATGTACCCAGCTCAGGGCTTTATGGGAGGCAGACATCCACATGCCCCGCTCGCCAATGAATTTGCCCATCAGCAAGTAATATTTACTGGCAACCCAGACCCATTTATTAAAGGACAGTTGAGGGTGATCATCGACCACCCTAATGGACGTCCACAGTAAGCAACGATAACCTGTGTAAACTGTGTAATGAGGTAACGGAGCAGGTTGTTAAAAACGTGGAACAGATCAGGGACTCATTAGCTCCCTGAAAGAGAAAAAAAAAAGAAAAAGAAAAAGAAGAGAGAGAGAGAGAGACGGGAATCTGGAATCAAGCTGCTCGGCGGAGTTTATGGGATGATTTACTGACTATAATCTATTGATGGGTTTCTGGGACACGTTAATTGAACCACACTGCAATCAGCATATTCATCAAAAGGGAGATTTTAGCGTTATTCATCTCTGAGAATGAGCCTGATTTAGAAATTAATTAATGCTCCATTATCCTTTGGACAGTATGATTGGGAGAGGAGTGAGAGGATAAGTGAAGCGTTTGTGTGTGTGTGTGTGTGTGTGTGTGTGTGTGTG
>JAFMOD010000508.1:385769-390769 GCA_019802435.1 Corydoras maculifer
TGTTCTCCGTGCTCATGTGGCTGTCGTTCGTCTTGCCGTCGTCGTCTTGATTGCAAAGACGCACTTCCAAGAGTGAAACTGACAGTCCTTAAAAAACCATCCAGCTGCGGCGCCATGACGACACCCAGGCAGCTGCGGCGTCCTCGTCAGCCTGTGAAGACATCTGCCAGGACGTCTGATAAAACCTCAATTTGAGTTTTGTTTCTTCATTTCCCTCCTCCTGTCTGGTTCTGCGTTCATGTGATATACATATCCCTCATTGTTTATTCACGCCCGCCGATGTCAATGAGAAGAAGAAACGCTCTGTAAAGCGCCGTATCTCTCCCCAAAGCTGACAGCTGTTTGAGGGAGGCGGGAGTTGGAGGAGGATCTGCTTTGATGTTCCCTTCTTTATTCTACATTTCAAATCCCAGGACCATCGGATCTAGATATCAGGCTTTATAACGCTTTCCATCAGGTCAGATGTTGAAGCATCTCATGTTGGACCATGATGCTCTCTCTCTCTCTCTCTCTCTCTCTCTCTCTCTCTCTCTCTCTCAGGCTTCAAACCCTTCTGAACATCATCCCATCCATCGACTTTAAGTTCTAATTCAAGTACCGTATTTTCCGGATTATAAGGCGCACCTAAAAGCCTAAAATGTTCCCAGAAATCAGACGTGCGCCTTATAATCCGCTGCGCCTTATACGTGTACGGAGTTCCAAATTCTATAAAAGTATTTTTGTGCGACCGAAAATTAATTGGGAGCTCGCCGTCATTCCGGGAGGATTAAATAAAGAACTCCGAGCGCTGGACGTTGGTGTAAACGGGACGTTTAAAGTAAAGTTGCGGGCGGCGTGGGAGCGATGGATGATAGACGGCGAACACACGTTTACTAAAACTCGGGAGGCGGCGGCGGGCGAGTTACGCCACCGTCTGTGAATGGATTATGGAGGCCTGGGCTGAGGTTTCTGCTGTAACCGTCGTCCGAGCTTTCCGAAAGCCGGCATCGTCGCTGAACAGCCGTCTGGAGACGAGACGGACTCAGACACTGATGAGAGAGACCGGAGAGCTCGATAGTGAAACAGCTTTTTAATTCAGACACAGACACAGAGGACTTTGATGGATTTGTGGCAGAAGACGATTAAAATAATGTTTTTTATCAAGTAGGAGAATAAACTTCAATTATAAATCAGCGTTTTACATCCTTTATTTTCTTGTAGATCGTATGTTTTAGCGAGAGCCTTATAATACGCTGCCGTACGGAATAAGTACCGTACAGAAGTAGAGTACCTAATTCAGACTGCGCCTTATAGTACGGTGCGCCTTATGGTCCGGAAAATACGGTAATTTATTTATAAAGTGGTTTTTTTTATTTTTTATAATAGTACATCGTAACAAAGCAGCATTACAGAGTTAAAAGCCTTTAAACCCCCAAAGAGCAAGCCGAAGCGACAGTGGCTAGACAAAACTCCCTGTTATGTTGTTATTTTAAGCAAAAAACCTTGTGAGGACCGAGGCTCAGTGGGTTGGGGACACATCACCCAAACTCCATTTTGCAGATGTTCGTAGCTGGAGACTTGAGGGTTTAGGACACTACCCCCAAACCCCATTTTGCAGATTTCAATAGCCGGAGACTTGATGGTTTTTGCAGGTGTCCTTCGCTGGAGACTTGATGGTTTGGGACGCTTCCCCCAAACCCCATTTTGCAGATGTCCGAAGCTGGAGACTTGATGGTTGGGGACACTTTTTGCAGATGTCCATAGCCGGAGACTTGATGGTTTGGGACGCTTCCCCCAAACCCCATTTTGCAGATGTCCGAAGCTGGAGACTTGATGGTTGGGGACACTTTTTGCAGATGTCCATAGCCGGAGACTTGATGGTTTTTGCAGGTGTCCTTCGCCGGAGACTTGATGGTTTGGGACGCTTCCCCCAAACCCCATTGTGCAGATTTCCGAAGCTGGAGACTTGATGGTTGGGGACACTTTTTGCAGATGTCCATAGCCGGAGACTTGATGGTTTGGGACGCTTCCCCCAAACCCCATTTTGCAGATGTCCGAAGCTGGAGACTTGATGGTTGGGGACACTTTTTGCAGATGTCCATAGCCGGAGACTTGATGGTTTTTGCAGGTGTCCGTAGCCGGAGACTTGATGGTTTGGGACGCTTCCCCCAAACCCCATTGTGCAGATGTCCATAGCCGGTGACTTGACGGTTGGGGACTCTTCCCCCAATGAGGGTCCGGATACCCAGATCTGATGCGCTGGCTGTTTTAATGTTACCGTATGTCCCCGCGGCCCCCGGGCTGTTTGTCCTCGCGTGGCCCCGGCGGCTTGAAAGCGTCCTTCGCTCGGGCGTGACATCGCAAGAGCTTTAAAGTCACAACAGCAGCCTGAAGGAGCGCTCGGTGCTCCCTGCCTCTCTCTGTCAGCTCTTCTATCATCTGAAGACAGAGGCGCTTCGCAGCTTTGGACGGCCGGCGCGGCGCTGGCCGCGGGCTGATAGCGGCGCCCGGCTCCGTGCTGCCTGAACACACACCTGCTCCGGCGCTGACATTTCGGAGACAGTGACAAAAGACGGGAGGCTACTGTGCAGCTAATGGCTTTATTTCCTTCTCCCCTCAATGAAAAACACAGATGGAGGAGCATTTATCATTAAAGTATTGGCTCGTCCAGGCTGGAGGACGCCGCACTCCGCGTTAAGCTCTGCGCTCTGGTTTTCTAAATCGGAGTCTACAAAGGCCTCTTATTTTTATTATTTTTTTTCCGTGACGCAGGAGGACTTTTCCAATTTCCAACGAGGGCAGTGTTCTGTACCTGTTCATTATCTGTGATTTTTGGTGGCAAGGCAAAACAAAATGATGTCTCCGTCCTCAGGAAATCACTTCGGTCCAGCGTTTCTGCTGAATAAGCCTTTAAACTAATGGTCGTGCAAACGCGTGGCCCTTTAGAACAGATTTAAGGGCTTCAGGGCGAGGCTTCAAAATTAGCTTCCTAAACATCCCAGCTGCAGCCATGAAACGCTGAATCGATTAACGGAGTTATTATCTTCCGCTTTATCCCCTATTAGTGTCGCGGGGGGTTCCTCATGCCCATCCAGGGGAGAACGTTTCGGGTGCTGGGCAGATACACCCAGGACAGGACGCCAATCTATCGCTGGGCACACACTCACACAGACACACTCTATATGGGGCAATTTGGAGAACTCAATTGACTTGACTGTGGGAGGAAACCAAAGAACCCGGAGGAAACCCACGGGGACATGGGGAGAACATGGAAACTCCACCCAGATGGGGATTCGAACCGGGAATCTCTCGAGAACATGCTAAACCACTGTATTAAATGAATATTAAATGAAATTAAATGAGTATTAAATGAAATGAGTTTTATTGACATATAGTTCGGTATAGTTCGGATAATTCTGTTATCGATCCTCCAGGCAAAGAAAAAACAGGCGACTTTTTATTGGAAGAAACTTTAATATAACTTAATTAATACGACTTTATTGTCCTGCTTCGGCAGCTGTATCGCGTTCATAGGTTTAAGTCGTTAATGAAGTATAGATTATATACTGGAGTGTTCAGTGCACCAGGGACCACATACAGTACATCACATGCTCGTCAGTGTGTTTAATTATTAGTTTAGTCATTTAAGCATTTAATAAAACCTCTTAGTACAGGGCTACAGACAAGGAGGTTACCACAGGGCATAATCAGGTAACAATGCAGCAGGAGCCCCATCAACTAATTAACTAATAAAAAGGCAGAAGCTGCAGAGTACTCAGTCAAGAGGGTTCTCCACCATACTCTATAATAACTTAGTAGAATTTAAAAGCGGAGTTTCCATGTTCTCCCCATGTCCGCGTGGGTTTCCTCCGGGTTCTCCGGTTTCCTCCCACAGTCCAAAAACATGGATCAAGTCAATTGAATTCTTTAAATTGCCCCATATAGTGAGTGAGTGAGTGTGTGTCCAGCGATAGATTGGCGTCCTGTCCTGGGTGTATCTGCCCAGCGCCCGAAACGTTCTCCCCTGGATGGGCATGGGGAACCCCCCACGACCCTAATAGAGGATAAAACAGAAGATAATGAATGAATGAATTTAAATGCTGAGCTCTGCATCTGTATCGCATCTCCTTATCTTTCACTTAATCCTTCACTACGCCAGATGTCTCTAGGTTCATGAAATATAGAGGCTTTGGGCAACCGCCGGCCAGATTGCCCCATCTCGTTATCGAATGCGCTAATCACCTTGAACACGAAGTACTTTTACGTATAAATCCTAAAATTGTATCCCTTCAGAATCGAGATGGGGAGTCGAACTCAGATTCCCTGCACTGAGAGGAGAAGTTTCCATGGTCTCCCTGTGTGCACAAATTTACCTTAATGCTTTAAGGTTCAATTGGCTGCTCTAAATTGCCCTCATCTAAATTGCCCCTACACACACACACACACATATATATATATATATATATATATATATATATATATATATATATATATATATATATAGTGTGTGTGTGTCTGGGTGAGTGAGTGTGTGCCCAGCAATAGATCGGCACGTCTGCCCAGCTCTCTGAACGTTCTCCTCTGGATGTGCATGAGGAACGTCAGTATGAGGAATGCTTTGCTGTTAGTTCAGCTCAGTTTTTTAATTATTATTATTTTTTATGTTAGTTGTTTAGGTTTCACAGCGGCAGCAGCATCCAGTGAAGCGTGTGGCAATGAAAGAACCAAATCACCGCATCGTCTCGGGAAAGAAAATCTCCTTAAATGCTTTAAACTTCATTAATAAGACAAAAAGTTCCAAAAGGCTCCATTTAATTCGGGACCGTTCTGGTTGGAGATGACTCCATGTGAATGTGCTCGTCGCCCCGCCGCTCGTCTGAGAACGTTCCTACCCTCACTGAGGTTACGCGAGTGCGCGTCTCTGAGTCCCGCCGCTGGCTTGTAAATAAACAGCCGACTAATGGCAGGTTCCATGTTGAGAGAGAGAACATAATAACATAAGAACGTCTGCCTTCTGAACT
>JAFMOD010000508.1:395769-399042 GCA_019802435.1 Corydoras maculifer
AAGGAGGTCTTACATCACAATACAGCTGTATTTCAGGGCTGTTCAGGGGTGTTATGTGTAGGGGGGGTACACATTTTGCCAATGTCAGATCCTCTGGGGGATTTGAAGCTCTTGCTGCTATCTGGGGATTATTCTAACACTCGTTAACCTTTAGTAAATTGCATGCTTATTAGTCTTTTTTTATTATTATAATTATTTTTGAATGCCGTGAGCAGCAATCAGGACTGAGCCTCTTTTTTTTTTTTTTTTTTTTTTTGGTACAGTGATCGTGCTTTAAAAAAAAACAAAGCTTTTACAGTATTTTCGGGAGCAGTGGCTTCTTTTATTAAATCACCACTGCCTTGTCTTTATGCGGATGCCAGGAGAGTCGGTTCTACTAATGTGTGCTTAATCTACCTGAAGAGGAACGCTGAGCGCGTTTGAGGCGCTGGTCACTGAGTCGCGGAGACGAACGCCGGAGACGAACGATGGACTGTGTCTCGTGGGTTCGGATGTGCAGAGGTTTGGTACGAGGACGAGGACGAGGACGAGGAAGGCCATTCTGAGGGCGAGGAGGCCCCGAAGAATCACGTTCCACCGTTCCAGCAGGTCGGCTCTCTGAGGGACGATGCTCCACTTACAGCAATCGGCACACACACACACACTCGCACACACACTTGCACACACACTTGCACACACACTCGCACACACACTTGCACACACATTTGCACACACACTCGCACACACATGCATACAGACACACGTGCACATACGCAGGCATACACATACGCACACACACACACACGCACACATATGCATGCACACACACACAGACAAACGTGCACACACATACACGCACACGCATACACACATACGCAGACCCACACATACACACATACGCAGACCCACACATGCACATGTGCAAATACACACACACGCACACATACACACATACATATGTGCACATGCACACGCACACGCACACATATACACATGTATACACACATGCGCACGTGCAAATACACACACACAGACAAACGTGCACACACGTTCTTACACACACATACACACTTACTCAGACACACACATGCACACATATACACATGCGCACACACATGCACACATGCGCACACACATACACACAGGTACTCACAGACAGGCACATACACACACACATACATATGCACACACATACATATGCGCACACATACACACACACACATACATATACGCACACATACACACACATACATATGCGCACACATATGCGCACACATACACACACACACATACATATACGCACACATACACACACATACATATGCGCACACATATGCGCACACATACATATGCGCACACATACACACACACACATACATATACGCACACATACACACACATACATATGCGCACACATACACACACACATACACACACACATACATATGCGCACACATACACACACACACACACACACACACAGATTTATCATCTGACCGTCACCGCGCTGTGATCTTAATATCATTTGTCAGTAAATCTGGAGCACACTTCATCCGTGCCTGACCTTAAAGAACGACCCCGCAGGATTCGTACAGCGCAGACGGAGCCGTCTGAGCCTCCACCTCGGCGGCCGGGTTCGAGGTTGCGCTCAGACTTGGGACTTTGCAGAGACTCGTGTGCATGCTCCAAATAAAAAGCATTGCTTATAGTACCCAATCATTCCCCCTCAAGCCATCATCAAACGCCAAGCCGTGCGAAGAACCAGGACGTCCCGATTCAGCCATCGCTTTGGGGGGGGGGGGGGGGGGGGACCTTAATTTATGCGAGTCCGACAACCCACCTGAACTTTAATCTGTTAGCTTAGCTATTTATTTTGCCTTATTTATTATGTGTTCTTGTGCTACATGGTTCTACGGTCATGTTCTCCACGTGAAAAGCACCACACTGTATTTCCTCAAAGGATGCGATCGATATATCAAAAACCCCGGAATCGGAATCCGATGTGAATGATCGACGGAGAATGATTTGATTTTCCACGTCGTGATTCCTATCCTTTGTGTACAGGGTTCCTTTAACGTTGGCACTTTGAAGACATGATTTTTAAGCAGTGATCTAAACACTTGAAGATTAATAGGAAGTATTCCTGTACTTATTTTTTTTTTCTCAGTAGTGCTTTTCACAACAATCATTATGAATATCCTCTGAATGTTATACATTTAGTCTCATTAAAGATAATTACAGATGTCTCCTTACCATCCTGAGCTGAACTGTCTCTTCTCTTCCTCGCAGGATCTCGTCAGGGATGCCATTCCATACCGTCACCGCCAAAAATATACACACCCCACCTGCTACTGTTATTATATCAGCTCCACGTCCTGTAAAGATGGACTTTGTAGTTCTACAACTCCACTCTGTAGTCCATCTGTGTTCTACAGTACATACTGTGTACTCTGTTCTAATGCTCAGAACCCCAATAGCACCACCACAGAGCAGGGGTTATTGGGTGGGGGCATTAGTCCTATCCCAGCAGTGTCACTGAGGTGGAGAAATGAAACTACAAACTAACCCCCTCATCACATCAGTGTCACTGCAGAACTGACAATAAACAATCCACCACCCAAATGATACCTGTTCTGTGATGGAGAACCAACAGGGGACGAACAACAACACAGAACACTGATGGACTACAGTCTGGAATTATAAAACTACAAAGTCCATCTGTATGGTCAGTGGAGGAGATAGATGATGGAGGAAGAAGAGGGACGTGTCCAAACTTTTGACTGGTACTGTAGAAAGTGTAGAAAAAAAAACAATTAATAGTTAATTAGTGTTTCTTAAATTATTTATAAAGCAATAAATCCTACAAGCAGCAGCTTTAACAATAAAAATGGCCAGTAACTTAAAGGGAATGGACAATGGAGCAAGAAGGGGGCGTGTCCAAACTTTGGACTGCCTCTGTATATATATATATATATATATATGTTTCCATGTTTTCCCCGTGTCAGCGTGGGTTTCCTCCGGGTTCTCCGGTTTCCTTCCACAGTCCAAAAACATAGATCAAGTCAATTGAGTTCTACATATTGCCCCATATAGAGTGTGTTTGTGTGAGTGAGTGTGTGTGAGTGAGTGTGTTGGATTGGCGCCCTGTCCTGGGTGTATCTGCCCAGCGCCCGAAACGTTCTCCCCTGGATGGGCATGGGGAACCCCACCGCGACCCTAATAGAGGATAAAGTGGAAGATAATGGATGAATGAATATATATATATATATATATATATATATATATATATATATA
>JAFMOD010000508.1:415850-446371 GCA_019802435.1 Corydoras maculifer
TCTATTGTGTCAGGACGGGGTGGCGATTTCTATTTTACTTTTTTTTCTATTGTGTCAGGACGGGGTGGCGATTTCTATTTTACTTTATTTCTATTGTGTCAGGACGGGGTGGCGATTTCTATTTTACTTTATTTCTATTGTGTCAGGACGGGGTGGCGATTTCTATTTTACTTTATTTCTATTGTGTCAGGACGGGGTGGCGAGCCTTTTTTTTTAGACTTATATTAGGCTGATTGTGATGGGCTGCAAAAAAATTTTGAAGAATCACTGGTTAAAATAAAAAAGAATTTAATATTAATGCCCTTAATAGCATTTAGTACCAAATGGAGTCTTTTTAGAGATGAAGACAGACACATGACTGACTTCCAGATTGTCGTTGAGGTTCTATAGATTGCTTTCCTTTATGAAATGTGTAATTTATACAGCTGGTATAGTGATGTTTAAAATGTCATTTCATTTTGTCTTCAATGCGAACTCCTGATAATCCGCCATGTAGATTCCTCATGTATTTTTGTTCAGTCCATTATATCAGATGATAAATTGCAGTTCATTAAGCTTTTTTAAGAGGATAGCTTCACACATACATAATGGTATGTGTATCTAATGAAGTATTGTAGCATTAAGGAGAAAAGGGAGGCTTCAGTTCCAGATCCACCATCTGCAGGCATCCTGGTAATGTGCTGACTCCTTTGAGGAGGGTATAATGGTGAGTCTTAGGCTTTAATAGCAGAATTTTCTTTTTTTTTCAGCCTGCACCTGCTTATTAAGTGTTGCATTATGGGTTGTTAATTTCTCTCCTGCCTGCCACAAATCCCTGCAAAATATTTGATTATTATTGTTTGTATTAAAACTGTACTTCCTTCATAAGATCTTAATGTCTGAATGTCTTTTTGGTGGTATGTATATCGTGCTTGATTCTGTGGCAAAAATTATATATATATATATATATATATATATATATATATATATATATATATATATATGTTCATTCGTTATCTCCCGCTTTATCCTCTAGTAGGGTCGCGGAGGGGTTTCCCAATGCCCATCCAGGGGAGAACGTCTCGGGCGCTGGGCAGATAGACCCAGGACAGAGTACCAATCCATCGCTGGGCACACAATCACTTACAAAGACACACTCTATATGGGGCAATTTGGAGAACTCAATTGACTTGATGCATGTTTTTTGACTGTGGGAGGAAACCAGAGATCCCGGAGGAAACCCACGCGGACACGGGGAGAACATGGAAACTCCACCCAGATGGGGATTCGAGTCAGGAATCTCTAGTGCTGAGAGACAAATGTGTTATATATATATATATATTATTTATTATTATTATTATTATTATTTTATTTTATTTTATTTTATTATTATTTATTTATTTTTGGTCATTTTATCAATTTAGTTACAGGACACTGAATATCAAAGATATCAAAATGCTGTCCAATATATATAGTCATGGTTTAAAACAGAAAATGTTAATATAAGGTTGATTATGATATGTTGACACAGTGGTTGACGTTTCTGCCTGACAGCAGGGTTTGGGTTCGATGCCTGTGTGGGGAGAACACGATATGGTACATAGGACAAACTTAGAGCTGTTTTGATAAACGTACACCAACACAAATGATGAGTGTGTTTGTTCATGGCTGATTAGTTTGTGTGTGCTGCGCAAATGGAATAATTCTCATATAAAGACTCATATATGAGAGGAAGGCATGTCGAAGTAATAAGTTACTGCGTTTTATACCAAAGAAAACGCTTTGGTTCTTCTCTGATGTCTTCCGTTTGGGGCTCATTGTGTTGCACTCACATAGTTAAAAACTAAGGTGCATCAAAACAAAGTGGCATGTGGGTTAATTTTAATGAGTGGGTGAGAAGTGACAGCTATTGGTCAGAAATGAAACGAGACGAGCCTCCACATCAGTGTGTTTTTGCTGTGCTCCTGATTGAGAAGTGAATATTCCCGGGGCCTGCCTCCGGCTGCGCTGCACCATTTGCCCGGCATTAACATTTTGTCATGTTCATACACCAGCCAACTTTTACATTTTCCAGTTCCATGCATCACCAGACACCTTTTGTGTTTACGCTAAATGAGTACTTGGTAAAACAGCAGTGTGTACTTCACTCGCTATGTTGTTTCACTCGCAAGTGTTGCCTTCATTTTTAGAATTCCAGTCATAGATAAAAAAAAAAGAGGAAGGAGCAGTCACTAAAGTGTTTATTGTGCTTATGCTGTAGAGCCTTGCTCATTAAATGTCCCTCGTACCCATTTTGTGTTTTTATTTTTTATTATTATTATTTTTTTTATTAATTTTTAAACCAGGCTTATTTTAGTAAATAAATGGTAACTTTGCACGTACATGAGTGTGAATTTGCCATTATTAAAAACGTGTTAATGTATTTTTACATAGAAAATCCAAACAACATGGATTTTAACCAAGGCCCCTGCTCGGTATGTGTGTTATGTGCCTTCACGAGGCGTTCTGTGACACACTGGCCATAATTTCCAGTTTACAAGTTAAATTCGTAACAAATAAAATGAATTGAAAACCTGGTGGTGTTTATGTAAGCACTGCTGGAGCTATTTAATGAGTTTATTATTGTATGTCACATACAAAGTTCAACTCGCCAACCTAATTAACAATTATAACGTGGAGTATTAAACCATCCAGACTTCATGTTGATCAGTTAAGGTGTCAAGGACAACAGAAAGAGACACATCACAGCAAATAAATCATGTCTCTAGATTTACTAACACGATATTGAAGGTAAATAAAATGGGCAGATTTAAATGTTGACGTGAATTATTATGTCATTAATTTTTTTTAATTTTTTTTTTATATATATCATTTCACCCCTTGGTAATCTCAGGTAATCTAAAGTCTAAACAGACTCTCCTAACGTTTCCCATCCTCCAGCCTTATCTGCTCTAACCCTGCCAGATCACTTGAGCTGTATTAGCTCGTTATTCCCGACCTCTCTAATATCTCAGTCAGTTATCATATACTGCCTGCTTCAAAGCTTGAAAGGGTCATGGCATAATCTAAAAGACTTATGGCCGTCTGAAAACAAATCTTCTGTTAGGTTTAACCTTTTTTTTAGGTTATTGTCTTACTGCAGATACACACTGAAAGGAAAAATGCTCCAGGAAGAGGAATAGTGTCTAATGTTTAATGATGCAGCCACAAGGAATGATAAACTTCACAGAATTTTAATTCCGTATATGTACTGTACCTGTCAAGTTTAGACACGCCCCCTTCCTGCTCCATCATCTATCTCCTCCACTTATCATATGGATGGACTTTGTAGTTCTATAATTCTAGACCGTAGTCCATCTGTGTCCTGTGTTGTTGTTCGTCCCCTGTTGGTTCTCCATCACAGAACAGGTATCATTTGGGTGGTGGATTGTTTATTGTCAGTTCTGCAGTGACACTGATGTGATGAGGGGGTTAGTTTGTAGTTTCATTTCTCCACCTCAGTGACACTGCTGGGATAGGACTAATGCCCCCACCCAATAACCCCTGCTCTGTGGTGGTATTATTGGGGTTCTGAGCATTAGAACAGAGTACACAGTATGTACTGTAGAACACACAGATGAACTACAGAGTGGAACTGTAGAACTACAAAGTCTGAATTGCCTCTACACCGTTTGCAACCATCTAAATCATTTGAGTCTTGAGTGTATTTGAGAGTCGGCTTTAAAACGATTGTACGACCAAAGCAGTCTTTGCTTCATATTCTGTATGTATATACATGTAAAGGCAGTGCTATACTTCTGACTCTGACAGCCTTGTGGTGTCTGTTATTGCATTATTATTATGGAGCATGTCTTTTATCTCCATCATATCCCTCTGAAATGCTTTATAAAATGTTTGGAAAAAAAAACAAAACCTGGACCATATATTTATTTTTTTAAACTTTTGTCTGGTCATTTTGTCGGGAGAGAATTACTATGGCGCCTTCTTCCGTAACAGCACTTTTTCATCATCCCGTATTAGTGGTCGTCCAATCTTTCACAGAGAGATGGATTGCTTCAGCTCTGATTTATGACACGGGTATCACAAATACAGACGATTTAATGGATCTCAAGTCACGACAGCAAAGACAAGTGGCATAAAAAAAAGTGGAAAAATTTCACCCAGCAAAATATATTGTCCTTGTTATAATCCGTGGGGGGGGGGGGGGGTGAATTCATAGCTGAGACTTTTTGTTCTGCATTCCTGGATAAAAGTCCACGTCCCATGACATGTTTAGTAAAAAAAGCTGAGACAGCGAGGAGAGCAAGTGTGGCTCAAATAGTCAAAATCTTATTTCTGAGGTTTCTGTTAGAGGTCGACACTGCAGATCTTATTCTCCATCTCGCCTTGTTCTGAGTATCCTCCTTCGTCTCCTTAACCTCCAGCATGTCCTCGTTCACCGCGTCCATTAACATGCTCCTCCATCTGCTTAGTGGCTTCGTTCTCAGCATCCTTCTGCTTATTTAAACCTCATACACAAAGTGTCGTCTTTTACTTCCCTAACCTCTAACATCCCTCTAATAAACCCGTTCCAAATCTTGTCCGCCCGGTGGGAATCGCTGCATCTTCATCTCGGACACCTCCTGCTCCCTCTCCTGCCTTTTGGTCAGTACTACGTCATTGCAGGCCTCATTACTGTCCTGTAAACTTCCCCCATCAAATACTCATCTATTACAGATCACCTCTCACCCGTCGTACCGCTCGATTACACTGATGTATCACAGTACAATTGACCACAAGTATTTAAACTCCTGCACTTTCTTCACATCAACCCCTTGCGGCCTTTCCGCCATCCTCCCTGCTTTATAAAAATCCATACTTCTGACCATGTTTAAAATGAAGCAAAGTCCAAATCTTTACCCTGACCTTGTCTTTGAGCTATTTCTCCTTGATGCTCCCAGTCAGTGCATTGTAGGAGACTTTAAATTAAAGGGAATATGTCCCAACAGCTGTGTATAGCTGTAAACTCTTTTTTTAATATATTTTTTTATTGAGTTTTATTGAAAACACATGCTGCCAAAAACACTGAAAAGGTCATTGTGCACCTCAAACTCTCATCTATCTGCAATTTCTGCTGCCTTTCACTTTACGTAAACCCAGAGCAGGATGTATGTAGTGCTGCTTTTAGGTGAGGGGGACTTGTCGACCCATGTCTTCCTTCATTGTCTTTCAGGCTCAGGCCTGATTTTAAAGAATTCTCTGCCTGTTTGTACCATCATATCAAAAGTACGACCATGTCAAGAGCTCCGGCCTAATTACCAAACGGTGTTTTTAAATTTTAATGTTGGTCTTTTTTGTATTCGGGTTTTACCTTGCACGCATTGTAAATGTTCATTTATGCTTAAATGCTTAAAACCTTAGCATGTGAGTGTATGGTATATAATTCCTTGAAAAATTGATCCCAATAGAATGATTTAAGTTGCCACAACAGACTGTGCAATTCACATTTTTTTTTTTGCCCTCTTATATAATCTTTTAAGGTATAGTTTGCATGCCTGCGCAAATGCCCACCTTCAGCTGTAAATGAGCAGACTGTAAATAAGCTGAAGTGCACAAGTGAGTCAGTAACGGTGAAATAGCAGCCGCTCCGCAGTACAGATGGAATATGACGCCTAATAATACAGGTCAGCTGTACCACGTTTTTCAGGGTTTCATGATTGATTTATAGAGCAGTTAAAGTTTTCTGTTGGCATTTCAACCCCGTTTTAAATTCCTGACGCATGTAGAGTGTTTGTGAGAGTAGGAGATAAGTATGTTGCTTTATTTTGTTGCAAGACAAATGTGTTTATAAAGCATGACATTTGGCTTTTGGATGTTGATGGATAACAGGGATATATTTAAACATTAAAAGAATCGGTGCGATATATTAATTCTAGTGCACTGGATTAGTTGCGGGGTGGCACGGTGGCTTACTGTTTAGCATGTTCTCCTCTCAGCGCTAGGGATTCCCGGTTCTGGGTGGAGTTTCCATGTTTTCCCCGTGTCTGCGTGGGTTTCCTCCGGTTTCTCCGGTTTCCTCCCACAGTCCAAAAACATGGATCAAGGTCAAGTTTCTCCAAAATTGCCCCATATAGAGTGAGTATGTTCTCCCCTGGATGGGCATAGGGAACACCCCTCCCCCCGACCCTAGTAGAAGATAAAGCAGAAGATGATGGATGAGTATAATCCTCTTCTCCAAAAATTAGAAAACAGATTAAAATGTACATCAAATCAGAATACAAAGAAGTACAAGTCACATAAACCCTTTATTCAAATAGAGATCGTCCCCTAATAACAGATCAAATGTTTCAACTGGAAATTTTAAAGTTCCTTGCCCCAGTTCCGATGCCCATCAAGGGAAGAACATTTCAGACACTGGGCAGATACACCCAGGACAGGACACCAATCTATCGCTGGACACACAGGGGCAATTTAATTTAGAGCAGCCCATTCCATTAATCTTTTTGGACTGTGGGAAACTCCACCCAGATCTCACACACACTATATGGGACAATTTGGAAAATTCCATTGACCTTGATCCATGTTTTTGGACTGTGGGTGGAAACCAGAGAACCCGGAGGAAACCCACGTGGACACGGGGAGAACATGGAAACTCCAACCAGATGGGGATTCAAACCGGGAATCCCTAGCGCTGAGAGGAGAACATGCTAAACCACTAAGCCATCGTGCCGCCCACGGGATTATTCTCTACAATCGACAATTTCCTGTTCAAATAATGACCGGGAGGAAAGGGGCAGAGTTTATGGTTTAAGTTAAACTTTATTATATTATGTAAATATTTAACATGGGTTTATTTGAGGACCTTCTGCTTGGTCCTCCATGACAGAGATGAAAGGCAGGAGGCTATTGCTTTGCTCACATCTGTCCCTCTCCTTCCTCAAAGATAGTATCCCGGAGAGGTTGGTGCATTTGCTGGCTCTGTGACCCCAATATCCTTATCTTCCTGCTCTACTTTCGAACGGTCTATTGCACCAGCGGAAACAAGAGAAGGCAATCTGCAGTGGCAAAAGAATTTGAATTCTTATTCCTTTCACAACGATGGGAGAGATTTGAGACACGCTAAAGGTGGTACCACCATCCAGTACACCTGGTGTTTAAATGGTACAGCATGGTTTGATCTTACATGTGCTTGTGGAGACCAAACACCAGGTGCGTTGGACGTTGGTGCCATGTGTTGGTGCTATTTTAAACAAGAGCAACCAAGATGAGCCCTAGTAGTAGGGTGACCAGTTGCCCCACTATGTGCGGGACAGTCAGGCAATTTCGTTACTTTTCAGGCATCCCGCAGATTGAGACGTTGTCCCACATTATTATTATGTTATTGAAAGTCAGACTGCAGTTTTGGAATGCGTGTTTTATAATCTGCCATTAGTTGGCTGTGGTGTCTGTTATCGGGGGATAGGCGGGCTGTTTGAATGTCAACCAATCGGGAACGCGGACGCATGTTAAGGGCGCGCCTACCGATACCAACAATGCAAATTGGGTCAGAACAGCAGCGGCATGCAGCACGAGATCTGGAGGAATATATGATATGTTGCTCAAAAGGATGTTTCACAGACTTTCAATAACAATGCGGGACAACGTCTCAGTTTGCGTCTCAGTTGACGCCTCAAAAGTAACGAAATTGTGTGATCTGGTCAACTTACTCCGAGTTCTCATCCTGGTTGCTCTTCTTTAAAATAAAGCACCAACACATGGTACCGCCATGCGTTCCTGCTAAAACCCAAGCAAGATTTTTAAATTTGTTTTAATTTGTGAAATAGTGTGAAAGCTCCATGTTTAATATGTTTTCTTACGTTAGAGAAAGCTACCTTTAAATAAGAACTACAAGTTCTATATACATATACCCTTTAGCAGATTAAAGAACTGTCTGTTCTGTTTAATGGTACAGATATATATGCCATGTGCTAAACGGGCAGAATAGAGACGTTTCGTTTTTATTTAAAGTTATTTTAGACTATGCATTGGCGTCCCACATTGTCCCACACAAACATAGTCTTTGTCCCACATCTGGTGAAATGGAATCTGGTCACCCTACATATTAGAGACATTTCTTCTAATAATAAGAGGCTATAATAATTTTCTTTTATCTACACTGCCTCACCTTGGTTTGGTTGCTCCAAACCATGTTGTACAATTTAAACACCAGGTGTGTTGGACGGTGGTACCGGGTGTTGGTGCTATATTTTAAAGAAGAGCAACCCGGATGAGACCTAGTACAGACTTTTCTTCTAATAATAAGAGGCTATCATTTTCTTTTATCTACACTGTCTCACCTTGGTTGCTCTTCTAAAAAATAGCACCAACACCTGGTACCACCATCCAATACATCTGGTGTTTAAATTGTACAGCAGGGTTTGGACTCCTCAAGCACATGTAAGACCAGACCATGCTGTACAATTTAAATGCCAGGTGTATTGGATGGTGGTACCAGGTGTTGGTGCTATTTTTTAGAAGAGCAACCAGGATGAGACAGACTTTTCTTGTAATAATAAAAGGCCGTCATCCTTTTCTTTTATCTACATTGCCTTGCTTTGGTTGGTCTTACATGTGCTTGTAGAGTCCAAACCATGCTGTACAACTTAAACACCAGGTGTGTTGGACGGTGGTACCATGTGTTGGTGCTAATGTATATATTATAGAAGAGCAACCAGGATGAGACATAGTAGAGACTTTTCTAATAATAAGAGAAGCTCGGTCATTCGGGAGGGACTCGGAGTGGAGCCGCTACTCCTCCGCATTGAAAGGAGCCAGTTGAGGTGGTTCGGGCATCTGGTAAGGATGCCTCCTGGGCGCCTTCCTAGGGAGGTGTTCCAGGCAAGTCCGGCTGGAAGGAGGCCCCGGGGAAGACCCAGGACACGCTGGAGGGATTATATCTCTCAGCTGATCTGGGAACGCCTCGGGGTTCCCCAGTCGAGCTGGTGGAGGTGGCTGGGGCGAGGGAGGTCTGGGTCTCCCTACTTCGGTTGCTGCCCCCGCGACCCGAACCCCGGACAAGCGGAAGATAATGGATGGATGAAGAGGCTATCATCATTCACTTTTATCTACACTACCTCACCTTGGTTGCTCTTCTATAAACTATAGCACCAACACCTGGTACCACCGTCCAATACACCTGGTGTTTAAATTGTACAACATGGTTTGGACTCCACAAGCACATGTAAGACCAAACCATGCTGTACAATTTAAACACCAGGTGTATTGGATGGTGGTACCATGTGTTGGTGTTATTTTTTAGAAGAGCAACCAGGATGAGACATAGCCTTTTATTATTAGAAACAAAGTCTATCATTTTCTTTTATTTACACTGCCTCACCTTGGTTGCTCTTACATGTGCTTGTGGAGTCCAAACCATGTTGTACAATTTAAACACCAGGTGTGTTGGACGGTGGTACCGGGTGTTGGTGCTATATTTTTAAGAAGAGCAACCCGGATGAGACCTAGTACAGACTTTTCTTCTAATAATGAGAGGCTATCATCATCATTTTCTTTTATCTGCACTGCCTCACCTTGGCTCTCACCCTCCCATGTCCACACACACACATTAAGGCTGTTTCTCATTTTAATGTTCCAGGACATTAACTTTCGTAATCATAATCTTACTGAAGATTCTTTAGTCGCGTTACATCACACACTGTATCACAGCATAGTTATATCCAACTCACTTGTTCTGCTATTTATATGCAGACCAGTCTTGTTTACCAAGATGCATACACACCCATACCAATAAATGTTAGCCTTCTATTGAATAAAATGGCCTAAATGTCTAAATATAAGTAGCCATTTTATTAGGCACACCCCCCACAGTTCTAGACATTCGATCCACTGATCAAATGGATGAATTTGTAGTTTATAATTACAGTCTGTAGTCCGTACATACTTTTGTTGGTCTGCTTTAGTATGTTCTCTGATAATCAAGACCCCAGCAGGGGAGGTATGAGGGTGGTGGATGATTTGCAGTACTGCAGGGTGCTGACATGGTGGTGGTGTGTGTGTGCGTTGTGCTGGTAATTACAGAGAATCATCTGCCACCCTAATAGTACCTGCTTTGTGGGGTCCTGATCATCCTGAGTGGAAGTACAAGAGTGAAGGGGACTAACCAAGTTTGTAGAGGACTACGGTCTGTAGAACTACAAAGTCCATCTATGTTCTAGGTGGAGAAACAATAAGCTGTACCTAATAAAATGGCCGGTGAGCGTATATGCTTAAGTTATGGTCCTGTGTGGGTTTACTCACAAGTTCTTGTAGAACTCGCACCAGGCTCATTATAATAGAACAATTTTCTACTATTATTGGTAGTGGTTCAGTGGTTTAGCATGTTCTTCTCTCAGCGCTAGAGATTCCCAGTTCGAATCCCAATCTCGGTGGAGTTCCCTTGTTCTCCTCGTGTCCGCGTGGGTTTCCTCCAGTTCTCTGCTTTCCTCCCACAGTCCTAAAACACGGATCGAGGTCAATTGAGTTCTCCAAATTGCACCATAAAGAGTGTGTACATTTAAGTGTGTGTGTCCAGTGATAGATTGGCGTCCTGTCCTGGGTGTATCCGCCCAGCACCCCAACCTTTCTCCCCTGGATGGGCATGGGGAAACCCCCCCCCCCGACCCTAACATAGGATAAAGTGGAAGATAATGCATGGATGGAATTTACTTGTACCAATTTGAAGCCACTTGCCCGGAGGATGAGTCTCCCAATGAGCCTCGGTCCTCACAAGGTTTCTTCCTTAAAATATCAACATTTTATTTTTTTCTTGCCACTGTCCCCGGCTTGCTCTTTGGGGGTTTAAAGGCTTACAACACTGTAAAGCTGCTTTGTGACGATGTACTATTGTAAAAAGCGCTCTATAAATAAATTACTTGAACTTGGTTGGCTGATGGACTGGTTTTCTGGGCTTGTGCTTTTCTGTCTGTCGTCAGGTGCATTCCACTGGCATTTTTATTTGATTAAAAGCAGCTGTGGCAACACCCAAGATGCACTGCACCAAAGACCTGTCATGCATCTAAGTGATAATGACAAGCACTGGACTTCGCAAGTGCTTTAAAATCCATGTCTCACTGACGGCACGGCGAACGCTGTGTAATGCCAGCCTGCTTCCTGCTTCAATTAAACACTTGCTGCTATTCAGTTCCTCCCCGAAGCTCTTTTAACCTTTCCTTAACATATTTCTCTCATTAGCTGAGCAAACACAATTTATTTCCTTTTCCCTGTCCTTCTGTGAATACCTCTGTCTCTTTATTTTTTTTCCCTGGCAGAACCGTTTGGCCGGGAGGTTTCAGGGTGGATAAAAGCATATATTTGCTATTTTCCGACCGTCCGTCCCAATCCAAACCAGAGAGAGGCTCTTATCATAGCATGCACCTCGTCAAGCCGTATGCCCCCAGACAGTTCACTTCATTTCAGGCCTTTTCTCTTTATGTTTTTGAGGTCACTGAGCCAGAAAACCAATTAGTCAGGGGCCTTTTATCACCTGAATGAAAGTGAGGTGAGACTGGCAGCGATACAGACGAGGCACCGAAACCTTGACTCTGCCAATTCTGGACACTGTGTGAACATCGCAGTTATGCACGTATTCTCTTTCCTTTACAGACTAAGGATAATTACTTTCATTTTGTATTGAGATGTTGCACTTTGTGACATAAGTAAAAAAAAAAAAAAAAAAAAAAATTTAAATGTCCAGCTCTTTTGCTCACAAAAAGGAAAAAAACATTAAAAATATGAGCAGTACTCTTAGACGGAGAAAACTAAATGTTTTCCTTATGATAACACACTTCACTAATTATATACCACGTTATATTACATACACATTACATCATTTTGTAGACACTTCTGTCCAAATTTACACGATTCCCAATTTAAAGGTTGGAGATTAAGCAAACCATGATACAGCACTCTCAGAGCAATGAGGTTTAAGGGCCGACACCCTAAACACTAACTTACCCTGCCACTTAACATAACACATGACTGTATCTAAGCAGTATGTGTATGTTTTCTACTGTATACCCGACACCCTCTATGAACATTTTTTATTAATACCAATCTGAAGCCCAAAATGCACAGCAAATTTTTTTTTTCTTGCCACTGTCACTTCGGCTTGCTCTTTGGGGGTTCAAAGGCTTACAACACTGTAAAGCTGCTTTGTGACCATGTACTATTGTAAAAAGTGCTTTATAAATAAATTACTTGAACGTGGATGGATGATGGACTAGTTTTCTGGGCCTGTGCTTCACAAGAAGAAGAAAAAGACATTAAAATTATGAGCAGTACTCTTGGACGGAGAAAACTGAATGTTTTCCTTATGATAACACACTTCACTAATTACATCCTACGTTATAACATTACATCATTTTGCAGACACTTCCAAATCGATTTACAAGAATCCCAATTTAAAGGTTGGGGATCGAGCGAACCATGATGCAGCACTCAGAGCAATGAGGTTTAGGGGCCAACACTCTAAACACTAAGTTACTCTCCCTCTTAACATACCACATGACTGTATCTAAGCAGTATGTGTGTTTTCTTCTGTATACCCGACACCCTCTATGAACATTGTACCAATCTGAAGCCTGAAATAACATAACGGCGAGTTTTGCATCTTGCCACTGTCTCTTCAGCTTACAACACTGTAAAGCTGCTTTGTGACCATGTACTATTGTAAAAAACACTATATAAATAAATTACTAGAATGTTCTTGGCTGAAGGACTAGTTTTTTTGGGCCTGTGCTTCACATGAATAAAAAAAAAAACATTAAAAATATGACTCTTGGACGGGAAAACTAAATGTTTTCCTTATGATAATACACTTCACTAATTACATCCTACGTTGTACTACGTAACATTACATCATTTTGCAGTCACTTCCAAATCGAGTTACAAGAATCCCAATTTAAAGGTTGGGGATCGAGCGAACCATGATGCAGCACTCAGAGCAATGAGGTTTAAGGTTCAACACTCTAAACACCAAGTTACTCTCCCTCTTAACATACCACATGACTGTATCTAAGCAGTATGTGTGTTTTCTTCTGTATACCCGACACTCTCTATGAACATTGTACCAATCTGAAACCTAAAATAACAACGGCGAGTTTTTTTTTTTTTTTTTTTTTTCTTGCCACTGTCGCTTCAGCTTACAACACTGTGGATGATGGACTAGTTTTCTGGGCTTGTGCTTGACATGAATTAAAAAAAAAAAACTAAATGTTTTCCTTATGATAACACACTTCACTAATTACATCCTACGTTATACTACATAACATTACATCATTTTGCAGACACTTCTATCCAAATTTACAAGAATCCCAATTTAAAGGTTGGGCATTGAGCGAACCATGCTGCAGCACTTCTAGAGGTTTAAGAACCTCGCCCAAGGGCTGACACTAAACACTAAGTTTAGTCCGTGCCACCTGTATATAAGCAGTATGTATATGTTTTCTTCTGTATGAACATTGTTCTCATGGCAGCCCCCTGGAGGTTGTTTAGTGTGTGAACCAGGCCAGCTATTCCTCCCTGCTCACCAAAGCATGACTTCAGGCAACATGAGCAACTATAGCGTGTCACCCATATGCAAGGTGCTCCTATTAATCATGCACAAACAACTTAAGAGTCAAGGACAGTTTGAGGAGTCTGCTGGCCTCTCTGCCCAGCAGGGAATATCCCTGTCACAAAAGGGCCACAAGTTGCCCTAGCCCAGCATTTAACCACATGACATGACTATATGCCCTTGGAACATTAGTGCAATTGCAGAGTTTCAACCTTTTTAACACTTCGAGAGAATCACGTAAAAGGCTGATTCAAACATCAGATAGCCCTAAAAATGACAGAGCCGTTGGACAAAGTGAAATAAACATGACTCTAGGGCGCCCTGGAGTGAGCGTTTGCACATCTGTTGTCGTTGTGCAGTCCAAGTGTCTCTCCGGCTCTCTGAGGATGGCCTATGATTGATTGATTCCCCAGCAAGGAAACTGAAAATAACGTCCTTAAGCAGATCCTTTAGTAGTTTATTGGCCCAAACTCTGCAGTAAAGCATGCCTCGCATCGTCCTGTCTCTTCACAAAGACACTTTTTAGGTCTGTGCGCGTCCCGAAGTGTCACTGAAGCAGGTTATCCGCTGAATTATAATAGACGCTTCAGCCATCTCTCGTGAGATAAAACTAATTTGTCATGTCTGACACCGTTGAAGTTCTTATTTTGGCACCCGCTTTTCTGAGCAAGCGCTCATAACACAGCCCTTTAATCCTGTACTGGGACTGAGAAGTGCTCTTGAACATTAGCACGCAATGTTTTCATAAAATTTAAAGCAAACCTAAATAATGTGTTTTTACAGACCCTCATGTTAAACAGCTTAAATAGAAGGGAGACCTCTGCTGTTTGCATAGCAGTACTTCACACAGTGGTACAGTAGGTCTTAATTCTGCATAGAAAGACATTTAATGTTATGTAATGTGTTGCAGAATGTGGAACACGTTTTAATGCTAACTATTGAGGACGTGTTCAATTTGAAAATGCACTGCAGTCTTTTGGAAATGAAGGTTTGAAGATCTAATGGGCTGCGTCCTCCAGTTTTGTTATTTTGGTTTATAGGAAAGAGCAGGAAGGTGCGGGGTGCGTTTCTGCACCACCCACGGTTGGACAGCTCCCATGCAGAGTTACAGTATCAGTTAAAATGACTTGTTAATTTATGATGGCAGAGAAGAGGCTTCGACACCCAGACAATAATGAATCCCAGTTTTATTTAGTGTGGGAGCAAAGCACTTTAAACCAAAAAAAAAAAAAAAGATCCTACCTTTCTTATAGTAAGACAGAAACTTTTAAGCGGCTGCCATAAATCGTCATGGTAACGCAATGTGTTCTAGATTCGTGCATCATCCAGCCTTGGTGCAAATCCACTCACTTCTGTTTAATGATAACGGTCTCTTAACAAATCACTCTCCCTGCCCGATTCTTCGCCTGACGCTAAACCGAGTGGACGCATGACTTGAAAATATTTAAAAGTTAATAGTTGTTTGATTATTAATGGCAGAGTGTACTTGTGGGTCCCTCCGCTTCTCCACTGATCTAAAAATGTTTCCTCAGATGTTTTAAGGCCTATAAATATTTCCGGGGATATCGGGACAGCTGCGCTTGCCGAAACAGGCCCCGTAAAGTTGGGCTTATTTGTGGTTAAATCCTTCTGCTCCTCTGTAAGTTCCCCTGCTCCTGGGATGGAGCTACTTTCATTCTGTTTGTCTGCTTGTAAATAATTCACTTTTTCCAAATCACTGTGAAGGTGGCCTTTGATTTGCAGCAGCTCTGTGTGTGGGTGTGGGTGTGAACACGCGCCAGCTCACTCTGCTCTTAGGGGCGAACACAGTGAACGTAAGAGGGCTGTATTTTATTTGCATTTGGTGATTAAAGGAACGTTCCTGAATGTTTTGGACCAATCAGAGTCGAGCTTTTCATCGACTGACTGACCCCCTCCCCACACGTTTACTGGAGGTGTAATGGAAACCTATATGTGCTTTTTTTTTGCTTAGAAATAGTTCCATGAGGTTGAATAATTAACCACAGGATAAATTAGTGGAAATATACCTCTTAAATACAAAGTTAATCCTGTTGGACTTTTAATATTCAAATTAGTTTATTTTAAAACAATAAATTATTAATGCTATAATTGTGTAGTGGGTAGTTATACATGTATTCATTAGCTTAATCCTGTACTAGGGCAGCGGGTGTGGGGGTGGGGTTCCATGCCCATCCAGGGGAGAAAGTTTAGGGCACTGGGCAGATACACCCAGGATGGGGCACCAAGCCATCACTGTGCACACTCTCACTATATACGGAGTAACACTGTAGTGACAGTACTGTGCAGGTGACGCAGTGGTGGAACAAGAACGTCCTTCCCTTGCCTCTGCAGTCTGTTCCTGATGAATTATCCTAACTGTTGGGGGCGTATGGTTCCGTGCACTCATGGTGCCAGTCCTAAACTTGGATAAGGAAGGGCAAAATGTATTAAACATCCAGTATGGATTAATAACTGGAATATTCCAACTGCTGTGGTGACCCCTAATGGGAAGGCTAATGTGTCTGTAGTGGGAGATTAGTGAGTCTGTATTGTTTTTATTATATTTTAAATCATTTCTGTTGATATCATCATGAGTAATGATGGTGGCTGTATAGATAATAGTATAAGTGCGGGAGAATGGGACCCCATCAAGCCTAGGTTTCATCCTATTAAAAAACAACACCAGTGAATGGTTTCTTGCTCTGTCTCTCCTCTCAGCATGTTCTCCTCTCAGCACTAGGGATTCCCGGTTCGAATCCCCATCTGGGTGGAATTCCCATGTTCTTACCGTGTCTGCGTGGGTTTCCTCCGGGTTCTCCGGTTTCCTCCCACAGTCCAAAAACATGGATCAAGTCAATTGAGTTCTCCAAATTGCCCCATATAGAGTATGTATGAGTGAGTGTGTGCCCAGCGATGGCTTGGCGTCCTGTCCTGGGTGTATCTGCCCAGTGCCCGAAACATTCTCCCCTGGATGGGCATGGAAAACCTCCCCCTAATATAGGATAAAGCGGAAGATAATGGATGAATAAATGCACCATCGTTAAGACTTCACTAATGTCTGAATGGATAGATGTGTAACCTTCACCTGTAAATAGTTTGGAGTTTTACACAACACAGTGATGTTAAGAGGAAAATGATGCTCTGTGTGTTGAAACACATCTGTATGTTTAGTTTCTGTAAGTAAAATATATATATTTTAATATAAATTATACTCGTGTTGTCCAGATTCTGTGTTGATATAACGAACGTTGCGAATGATGTAGTAGAAAGTAATTATGTCTGTGCCAGAGTGTGCTGGAATTTAAGAGTTATGCGCTCTTCTTTTTATAAGCCCCATTGTTTTTGCCCTCGTGTACACTGATATGTCAAGGCCCGCTTTTCCCTCGTGCCTTATCCAATCACGGTGCTTAATGAACCGTCGCTTTCTCATATCTACATTTGCAGCGAGTGCCGTCAAGAAGACTGCTGTATTCTCACTTCTCACAACCCCCTCGCTTCCCATAGCTCACTCCGCTTTGCACAGTCACCATTAACACAGGAGGCGATCTCAGCGCAATATTGGTTTATAATTGAAAATTTGTTAAAAATCCTACTTTTTCATTTTACTCTTCAGGTTCCTGGAAACTTCTGCAGGAGCCCATCTTCTCTCAGAATAGCAGTCTTTATTTTCATCCACGGGAGCCGCAGAGACGGCTGGCTTTCCTTCCTTTAAAAAAAATAAATAAATTTCCAACTCGTGAAGCCGGATGTGGGTATAATGAACCATATGGACAAAAGTATCCTGTTTTAAGTCATTTCCCCCTTAACAACCCTTTTGACGAGGCTTTCTTGCAATATTTTAGGCTGTTGGCGCATTTATCCAGCAGATCATTAGTGAGGTCAGACACTGTGCTCGGACCAGAGGACTTGACTCACAATCTAAGTTCATCCCAAAGATATTGAGGTCAGGGCTCTATGTGGGTCAGTTAAGTTCTCCCACATGAAAGTCAGTCAACCATAGATTTAGGGATGTTGCTTCTCATGCTGGGACAGAAAAGGAATTCCTAATAGTTCAGACAGATTTGGAAGTAAACAAATACAAAACACTTGACCAGGTAATTATTATTATATATTTGTGGCAATATTCTTCATTCATTATCTTCTGCTTTATCCTCTATTAGGGTCGCGGGGGGGGGGGGGTTCCCCATGCCCATCCAGGGGAGAATGTTTTGGGCGCTGGGCAGATACACCCAGGACAGGGCGCCAATCTATCACCGGACACAGACACACTCTATATGGGGCAATTTGGAGAACTCAATTGACTTGATCCATGTTTTTGGACTGCGGTAGGAAACCGGAGAACCCAGAGGAAACCCACGCAGACATGGGGAGAACATGGAAACTCCACCCAGATTGTGATTCGAACCGGGAATCCCTGGTGCTGAGAGGCGAACGTGCTAAACCACTAAGCCAATATTCTGCCGGCAATATTCTTTTCACACTAAATTTATTAAACAATGGCTTTATGGGCTTTGCCTTGTGCATTGGGGTACATTCGTGCTAGGAGAGAATATGGCCTTCCCTAAACTGTTTACAAAAGTGTACAGTTGTCCAAGCCATATAACACCTGAATTAAAAAATTTGAGGTGTCCCCCAGTACTTTTGTCAATAGTGAAGATGTATTTTTTTAAAAAAGAAATTGACAAAATGATGGTTGTCTGGGGTGTCATGGTGGCTTAGTTGCCGGGCATGTTCTCCTCTCAGTGCTAGGGAGTTTCCATGTTCTCCCCGTGTCCGCGTGGGTTTCCTCTGGGTTCTCCGGTTTCCTCCCACAGTCCAGAATCATGGTTTGAAGGTCACTGGAATTCCCCAAATTGCCCCATATAGTGTGTGTGTGTGTGAGCCCAGTGATGGATTGGTGCCCTGTCCTGGGTGTATCTGCCCAGCGCCCGAAACGTTCTCCCCTGGATGGGCATGGGAACCCCCCCCTTCCCCTGCGACCCTAGTAGAGGATAAAGTGAACGATAAAGGATGGATGGCTGGTTGTCTGTAAATGATGGATTTAATTTGGGGCAGAATGTGTTTTTTGGAAATATGTCAGTGGAGCTCTTGGTGAGGCAGCTGGCTTCGTTATGTAATGGGGAGGGGGTGGGGTGGAGGAGCATCTTAAAAAAAGTTGATTGGGTGAATAAGTGTCTGGAGCTGGACAGGGAGGAGCCCTAACCTCATAGATTAGCCGGCTACGTGATCAGAACTCCGCCCACTCTTCTGTCCCCCACCTCTCCGCCTCCCTAGCTCTCTCTCTCTCTCTCTCCCCCTCTCTCTCTCTCTCTTGGTAAAGCGGTTCTGTATGGCGCGGTGTCCGTAGCGGATGCTGCGTATCGTCTCGTTGCCTCTTCGCTTCGGATGCTACGGAGAAGAGTGCCGCACGAACTCGCACCTACTTCACCTACTCAGGAAGAAAAAGTGGCCCCACTTCCACGCGTGGACGGGAATAAGGGCTGCGGGGCGCAATCGGCTCGATCCTTTCTGAATCCTGCGCTCAGAAGAGGAGGAAGTTCTGCGCCGCTTGATGCTGCGCTGCGCGCATCGTGCCGCACACGGACGTCTGGCAGCACCGCCGCCTTCCCGACGCATCTCCGTGGACCTCCGGTGGAGCGTCGGCGGGGTTCGAGCCTTGGGCATCTGCGCGCTTTAGAAGGTCTGGAGATCCCCGGGGTTGTTTAAGGATAACGCGTTATAAAGCAGTCGCATCCCAGCAGAGCCGAAGACGGGGTTGGACGGAGTGCGGCTGTAGAGGAGGACGGTTCGGTTCCTCTCCTAATCGGGACTGGATCTTAAGGGCGCCCCGGGATTTAAGGCGGCCGTCCCGCAGCGGGAGGATAGCTTTTGCCCGCTGGAGAGATGAAAGTTTTCGCAGCCGTGATGTGTCTGCTCTCGTTTTGGAGTCTGGAGTGGGAGCCTGCGCTCGCAGATTCCATCATTCACATCGGTGAGTTGCCACCCGGCTCTTTGGAGTCTTCTCCACCTCTTTACGGCTCTCCACCTGTCTCGACGTCGCGCCGTTAATCCACGGCAGACGTCTGCGTTTTTATTCTGTGTGGCTGAACCCTGATGGGCTGCGTTTTCTGCTCCGAAAGACGCGCTTCCAGACGCTACTGCAATCCTGCCCACAATGCGCCCTTTATATTCGGCAGAACAGGTGGTTCGCGCTGACAGCCGTCGTTCGCCGTTATGTTTTATGCGGGTTACCGGCGCCGTTTTATTTACTGCCGACCTCCGCGGCCTATTTAATATGAAGTGAGGACGGGACAGGCTTGGCGTTATTAAGTATGTAAGCTCTGTGTGTGTGCGTGTGGTGGGGCGGCACGGCACTGGAAGTGAGCGCGATGCGCCGAGAGAGCGCAGAGGAGTGGAACTGCGCGCGTCCGAGGCCAGCGTGCACGAGCGGACGCGCTTTCCAGTCCCGTTCGATCGGAGCGCACGCGTCCAAAATACTGAGTCCTGGCGCGTGCGAGAGCGTGTGCGCGCGGGCTTCCCTTTGGCCGCGTCCGAGAGATGGACGTCAACCGAGGAGCGCGCGGGTTCCGACCCATCCATCCATTATCTTCCGCTTTGTCCTCTAATAGGGTCGTGGTGGTGGTGGGGGGGAGGTCCCCCGCATGCCCACCGCATGCCCATCCAGGGGAGAACGTTTCGTGCGCTGGGCAGATACACCCAGAACAGGGCGCCAATCCATCACTGGGCACACACTCACACACACTCTATATGGGGCAATTTGGAGAACTCAATTGACTTGATCCATGTTTTTGGACTGTGGTAGGAAACCGGAGAACCCGGAGGAAACCCACGCAGACACGGGAAGAACATGCAAACTCCACCCAGATTGGGATTCGATCCGGGAATCACTAGCTCTGAGAGGAGAACATGCTAAATCACTAAGCCCGTGCCGCCCACCAGATTGGGATTCGAACCGGGAATCCCTAGTGCTGAGAGGCGAACGTGCTAAACCACTAAGCCAATATTCTGCCTTTTCACACCAAATTTATTAAACGATGGCTTATTAAACCCACGCGGACACGGGGAGAACATGGAAACTCCACCCAAATTGGGATTCGAACCGGGAATCACGAACTCTGAGAGGAGAACATGCTTAAACCACTAAGCCCGCGTGCCGCCCACTAGATTCCGATCCACGTTGCGTAATTCGCCGCCTTGTTTGAAAGCGCACAGCAGGCTGGGGTGACCCGGTTGCCTTCTTCCAGGGTCTCTTGACATGACTCACGCTTCCCACACGTGACATCGAAGAAACGTTTATATATATATATATATTATGACAAAGTTACAGATTACAGAGAAGCTTTCTATTGTAATCAGATCATAGAGTTGAAATCCATATTTTATGGCGTACTCTTAAATGTTGGCTGTGTGTGTGTGTGTGTGTGTGTGTGTGTGTGTGTGTGTGTGTGTGTTGTATATTGGCAACATAGTTGTGGACACAGCCGCGCTGGGTTATTGGCAGGTTAATTAGTCCAGGCTACAAGGTGATGCGTGTTTTTTGAACCACTGAATATCCACTTAAACGCAGAGCTGCAGTGTGTTGGGCGGCCGCTGCACAGCTGACAGGTTTCATTACGCTTATGATGGTGCGCGCCGCATCTCGCCCTCATGGGCCATATTCACAAAGCCCAAGTGATTTATTTCTATTTCTGGATAAAAAAAAAAAGAAAAGAAAATCCAGGCCGCCTCTGGCATAATGCGAGTGGCCCGGATGACCTACAAACACCGGAGAGCCAAATGTGCACTTAGACTTGGTTTTAATGCAGAGTAAAGATTCATGGTAAAGCAGTTTAGCTTGACTCTTGAAGGGCGCAAACGTTTTATTTGGCACGGCGTGTCATCAGCGCCGGCTTCGAAATGGCCTTACTCCCCCTAGTGGGCACTATAAGCTGTGTCGCATGTATTCCGCCGTACGTGACACGTTAGATTATTCGGACCTGAGAAAAGACGACGTCACGGATCGGCACCGCCACTCCAAAATGACTTTTTAAGCTCTAAAATTGGTCTCTTTGTACGAAGGTATCGATAGTTTATTAATAGATTATCGGCTTCTTTGTAGCTGCTCCCATCAGTCGCCTGTATAAAGGATGTCGTGTGTACACAATAACACACATTGACCAGTTTGTCATGTGTTAAATTGCCATCATTATTCACAAGACCTGGACCATTTAAGAGCAGATTTTTGCCCCCGGGGGAAGTCACAGCCATGGCACATCATTCAATGGGCTTTCGCCTCCAGCCTGCTTGTTATGCATTGAAATAACTGCAGTCATTCACCAGCTGCACTTTCTCCTGTGATGGGGGGGGGGGGGGGGGGGGGGGGGGGGGGGGGGGGGGGGGGGGGGGGGGGGGGGGGGGGGGGGGGGGGGGGGGGGGGGGGGGGGGGGGGGGGGGGGGGGTTTTTTTTTTTTTTTTTTTTTTTTTTTTTTTTGGGCCTTTTGTCATAAGATCACAGTAGTAACGAGTAACCCGAGGTCTGTCTCATTCTCGTCTCACATCACTCGCAGTCGAGTGCGCCGGATTGACATGTAGCTTTTGGTGCGCTGACAGCAGAGCGCAGGCCTGCGTTTGGAGGGAGCGCAGATCTGTGATTTTTAAGTCGTAATGAAAATGGCAGGAGACTGCAAGATGCATGTCGGGGGCGAGGAAAGGTGAGTGAGCATTGTTTTGTGGCATTTGTTCCATAATTAATGATGCTTATTCTTATAAACGTGACTTTTTCGAGACCGTGCTGTTTGATCTCAGTCGCTTTTCCTAAACTTTTATACGTTTTGTGTTTTTGTTTATAGTTGTATTTGATCTGCTGATTGGTTAGTTAATTAATTGGGCAGATTAATAAAATATAATCCATATAATCATAGTCGGTGGCACGGTGGCTTAGTGGTTGGCATGTTCTCCTCTCAGCACTAGGGATTCCTGGTTCCAATCCCAATCTGGGTGGAGTTTCTATGTTCTCCCCATGTCTGCGTGGGTTTCCTCCGGGTTCTCCGGTTTCCCCCCACAGTCCAAAAACATGGATCAAGGTCAATTGAGTTCTCCAAAATTGCCCCATATAGTGTGTTTGTGTTAAGGAGTGTGTGCCCAGCGATGGACTGGCGCCCTGTCCTGGGTCTATGGATGGACAATCATAGTCAACAATGGCTCATGCTGAATGAACGTACAGTGTCCACTGTCCGTGCAGGAACCCTGGTCAGTGTGGCTAATGTGGAATGATGGTGGTGTGGACACTCCCCCTAGTGTTGTTGCCGTTCAGCAGGTGGACATTAATGAGTAAAAAAGAAAAAAGTTAACCCTCATTGCTCCAGGGATGCTGTGGCCAACTCGCTTTGTAAGTTGCTTTCGATAAATATACGGCAAAAATGAAACCCTCCAACCCTGAGCCTAATAGCCCTCTAACCACCAAGCTACCCTTACCCTTACCATTTGTAATTCCTGTTTTGAAATTTGGCTCATATATTTAGAACAGGTGGCTTAGTGGTTTGGCATCTTCTCCTCTCAGCACTAGGGATTCCCGGTTTGAGTGGGTGGAGTTTCCATGTTCTCCCCGTGTCTGCGTGGGTTTCCTCCGGGTTCTCCGGTTTCCTCCCACAGTCCAAAAAACACGGATCAATGTCAATTGAGCCCCATATAGTGTCTCTGTGTGAGTGAGTGTGTGTCCAGAGAGAGATTGGTGCCCTGTCCTGGGTGTATCTGCCCAGCGCCTGAAACGTTCTCCCCTGGATGGGCATGGGGAACCCCACCGCGACCCTAATAGAGGATAAAGCGGAAGATAATGGATGAATGAATGTTTTAGAACATCTGCAGGTCTGACACTGATGGTGGCGTCTCGCAACTCGCCATTGCAGATCATCCCAAAGCCGTTTGATTGGCCCAAGGTCAGTTTAAAGTAAATCAGATAAAAAAGAGATAAGAGTAAAAAGGTGAGACGTTGCTTCAAGAACATTTTCTTTCTTTACTGTCTGACATATCCGGGGCATTTTCAGCTGTTTTCACTTTAAACTAATCTGCGCTGTATTGGGGACCTTCACAGGCAATTTGGGATCATAACATTTTGTTGGAATGATGTGTGTTGAGCCTCTGTCCAGGCTTTGTAAGCTTATTACTGTAAATCCTCCTCCATGTTCCACAAGAAATGGGTATTTGCAGTAAGATTGGTCTGTCTTATGAAATAGCAGCTTAATTTGTTTTAAAGAAAATCCCCTTAAATTACCCCCAATAAAAAATGTGTTGAATAAAAATGCTGTAGATTTATTGCATTGAATATCAACAGAATATATTCTTATGTATGGGATTTTGTTAAACAGGTCATATGACGGAGAGTTTATCTGCCATTATGAAGCCTTTTAAATGCCGAATGCAGTTTGTAATATTGTACTTATGAAGTGTGTATCTCTCGGCTCAAAAGCCTGGTGAGCTTGAGATGCCGCCGTGGTGAACTTGAGTAATTCTCTACCTTTTTAAGTAAACATGCTCCCAGCGAGCTGTAACGCAACGCAACACTGAGCACATCAGTCAAGCCTCACTACAGGGGTTACAGGGAGCAATGCGGCGTTGTAATTACAAAACACCAAGTTGAAAAGGAACTACTTTGCTCTGGTGGCTGCCTGTGATCCATAATGTTAGGGCTGCCTGCTAATGATGTCAGCTGACTTGACGGATCACACCCAGGAGCCAAGCCTACATGTGTGTGTGTCTTCATGTTTCACTCTCATCGTCTGCAATGCAAAACTTATAAAACGCACGCAGGCAGCATCAGACTTCAAAACTCCCTCCGAGAAACAAAAATAAAATAAAAATGTCACCACACTCTGTAATTCTTTCAAGGGAACCGGGGCCCTTTGGAGAGGTGCGGGCTCTGATCTTTGCTCTCGCTGGCACACGGAGCCTTGGGCCCCCATCCTTTGACTCCCGTTCCGCCCCTTCCTCCCACCTGTTCGCTACCGATGCACAAGAGCAGTACGCTTCGGGAAGCTGGCGCAGTGCAGCAGTAGTGTTCTTACACGGTTTGGAGGTTAATTTAATACTGGAAAATAAATAGTTTTGTTCCTGGTGCGTTTTAAAACACCGGAATCAAAAGCATTTCCAACAGGGTCACCTGCTGCCCTATCAGCTTCTGTATGATGCCTATAGGAGGTGCTGTTCGTCTGCTTCGGTTCACTGTTTTACAGAGAAGTGTTTATAAGTGACTTATGCCTTTGACATTTTATTGCATTTCATAAAACTGTGTTTCTTTACAATCTGATTGAAGAATGGTTTACGGCACGACTCTTTTCGGCAAAACGGTTTTCCTCCTCTGACCTGTTGCCAAGTAACAAGTGGAGCCTTGCTTTTCACTCAACATACACTATATATTGACAAAAGGAGCAGATACCTACACGGTACACCTACAGGAGTTTCATGGCATTTTTATTTGGAGTTGGACCCCATGATTGCAGCTTTTGTGTCTTTCAAAAGACTTTCTGCAAGATTTTGCAGTGTGTCTTTTAGAATTTGTACCCATCTAACCACCTTGATGTGGATCGAGGTATTAGAGTTAACAGTGTGTGAGCCGGTCAAGCACCCAGCAGCCCTACAGTGAAATTTGGGAAATACCAAGGACAGGTCGCCAGTCCATCACAAAGCCTGTTTGCAGTGGGTCACCATGGTATTAAAACATAAGGGCTGAACAAAATATGGGAACTTATTAGTTAAAAGGTCTGCGACCTGAAGATTCCTAGTCCCACCCAGAACTACGGCTGAAGTGCCCTTAGTGAAGGCACCTAAACCTAATTGCTTTCTGGGAGCCACATACAGGGCTGCCCACCCCTCCAGGCATGTGTGCTTACTTCACTATATGTATATATTTCCATTCATCAATTATCTTCCGCTTTATCCTCTTTTAGGGTCGCGGGGGGGTTCCCCATGCCCATCCGGTGGAGAAGGTTTCGGGCGCTGGGCAGATAGACCCAGGACAGGATGCCATTCTGTCACTCGGCACACACTCACTCACACACACACACACACACACACACACACACACTCTATTTGCAATTTGGAGAACTCAATTGACTTGATCCATGTTTTTGGACTGTGGGAGGAAACCGGAGAACCCGGAGGAAACCCATGCGGACACGGGGAAAACGTGCAAACTCCACCCAGATGGGGGTTCGAACTGGGAATCCTTAGTGCTGAGAGGCGTGCTAACCACTAAGCTATCGTGCTGTCCTGTGTATGTATGTGTGTATTTTTTATATATATATATAGATATATAGATAGATATATGAATATAATGTGTGTGTATATACAGTGTGTGTGTAATATATATATATATATATATATATATATATATATATATATATATATATATATATATATATATATATATATATATACTTTATTATTTTCATTTTTAAATATGTTTCCTCATGAAGCGTGTTTAACGTTAGTCAGGAGATTTTTTTTTTTTAATAAAAAAAAAATCGTAGACATTCAGAGAAAAATTTGCAGAAGCTCTTTACATGTCTGCATGCACATTCAGGTAATATTGGAGGTCTGGAATAAAATAAATTATGCTTCGTGCACTAATCTGTATGCAAAAACCTTATTCAATTACTATATGACCTAAAATAAGTCTTGTAAATCTTAAAAAGTTAAGCTGTAAATCCTCTTTGGAGGAAGCCTGCCTCTAATCGTGTGGATATTGTTGTTTCGGCGTCGCTAATTCCTCTGATTTTCCCTGACCCTGAGCGTTGGTCTTTGTTCTCATGAGCCAGAGGTCACATCCTGATTTCGTCAGTCTGCACTCTCAATTCCTCTGAGCTTTGAGGGCAAAAAAAAAAGAAAAGGCACTAAAGATGCAATAATGCGGAGCAATAAAGATGTCGCTGCTAACAGCATGGACAAAGTTCATCAGAAGATACACATACAGATTTAATTGGTGTTGGTGAGATGTTTACTTAGAGGGGGCTGTAGGGGGTAAGCAGATGGGGTTCTATTTTTTTATTTTTTTTTCTTGAAGTTAATTGGGTGTAGGACTACTACTGAGCCGCTTACAGCTTTGTTTACAGTAGCAGTAGGTCTGTTTGTGCGCAGCCGACTGAATGCAGTGGCTTTACAGCGCATTGGAATAAAGATGCTGCCAAACACTGTGTCTGGATAATAGGACTGCGTTCCAGTGGGCAACATGGAGGAAGCTTTAAAGAACCCTGCCCGAGTTGGACCGGGTTCCACTACAAAGTGTTTGCACTTTAATTGCGCTGTAATCCTTCCTTTGATCTCAGTGTCGTTATGGTTAGCACTGTGATGTTGTGTAATACGATTGCTGTAATAATTATGCGCTTCTGCAAACGGCTCATGGTAAACTGATTTTATTGCTGATTTAGATTTAGCGGTTGCAAGGTTTACACGCCGGGCAGCACAGTGGCTTTTTATACAGCCAGGACAGGGCACACGCTTTGTAGAGGCAATTTAGACCAGCCGATTCATCGTGAATTCATGTTTTGGAAATGTGGGAAGAACTCTGAGGAAACCCACACAGACGTGGCGAGAAGATGGATACTCCACCCAGATCAGGATTGGAACCTGGATCACCGGTGCTGAGAGGAGAACATGCTAAGCACTACACCACCATGCCGCCAGTACAATGAACATGCAAATCACACCCGACACATTGTTTGTTAATAGATTATGATCCTTGTAGGCTTTGTGTATGAAAGTAAAGACGGTGTTGAATGATGATGGTGCAGCTGGTTGAAATTTTACACTAAGAAACATTAAAATGATGTCTAATTAAATTTAATACGGCAAGTAAGAGCAGCTTTTGCAGTGTCGATTGAGTTTAAATCTTATTAGTCTTCATTCATTTCTCCCTAATTTAGTGCTTCGTTCTGGTGTTATAATAGATGAACTATATGGCCAAATATAGTTGTGCATTCCCTGGCAACCGCGGAGTTTCATGCAGCAACATTTAGTTCAGTCATATAATCAGCTACATCAGTCTCCAACGGGTCCCAATCATCGGATGATTACCTCTTGAGCTCCGGGTTGAGAGGTCGTTGGTCATAAATAGTGCTCTTACCAAGTTGCCTTCTGAGCGCAAACCCAACAACATAAGTTCTGCTGTTGCTTGTTCCTCTGCCCACACAGGTCAGCACTTCTACAGGGCAGCGTATTCTAATGGCACTGTCTACAGCGGGTGACAACATGTAAAAGAAGCATGTCGTTAAGAGGCATAACAAAGTTCCCTCTGTGTTGTCGGAGAGAAAATAGTCCCGATGTGCCCTCTGTACCACCGGCTTAATGAATCAGACTGCGGAGAAAACATCCACAGGTTATAATTAATTTAAAACCTTTTTCAGAGAAATTATCTCCAAGGTACAAGTCTAACAAGGTAGCTGGGCTGTTGTCAGAACTTGTACCCTAAAAAAAAATCATCGCCTTGTAGAGCATGGAGGGAGATTCATAGAAATATATATAGAAAGCAATAAGGTTCCAGAGGGGGCAGCATTATTGTAAATAAATCACGGGAATTAGCCATTGGCCAGCTGGAAATGATGCTTTGTGATCCATGAAAACAAATCTGTAATCAGATCAGGTATATAGTGTTTAGTTTAGTAGTGTAGTTTGGGATTTGGGTGAATTAGATGGTCTAGTTTGCCCAGCGATGCATTGGCGCCCTGTCCTGGGTCTATCTGCCCAGCGCCCGAGACGTTCTCCCCTGGATGGGCATGGGGAACCCCACCGCGACCCTGATAGAGGATAAGCGGGAGATAATAAATGAATATATAGATGGTCTAGTTACCTCATTTATCCATCCATCAATTATCTTCCGGGTTTAACCTCTACTAGGGGCACGTGGGGGGGGGGGGCTTTTTTTTAGGCGCTGGGCAGATACACCCAGGGCAGGGCGCCAATCTATTGCTGGGCACACACTCACCCATACGGAAACACAAAGACACACTCGATATTGGGCAATTTGGAGAATTCAATTGACCTTGATCCATGTTTTTTGGACTGTGGGTGGAAACCGGAGAACCCAGAGGAAACTCACGTGGACACGGGGAGAACATGGAAACTCCACCCAGATTGGGTTTTGAACCTGGATCCCCAGCACTGAGAGGAGAACATGCCAACCACTAAGCCACCGAGCTGCCCTAGTTACCTTAGAACAATTTAATGAATAATATGTGAGTCAGTCTTAAACTAGTTGTATAGCAACATCCGAAGCTGCTATTATTATTATTACTTTGTCATAATAAAATTAAAACCAATGCAACTGCCATTTGTTTTATTGCCTGCATACTGTTTTATGCTGCATCATGTGAACAGATAGCCAAACACAGAGCTTTCTGAATAAATAAAAGGAGAGTTTTTAAAAATTTTATTTATTTATATTTTTTAATTATTATTATTTTTTAACGACTTTTATTACCACTGTACTGCAAATGTAGTTTTGTGATGTTGGTAAAGGAAGCAGAGAAGTGCAGCACATTCACTAAAGCCTGAAGCTCAGAAAGCCTCCTACAGAAATGACTTTATTTAATAATGTTTAGATTTTCTGTGCTGGAGCTGATTGAATGTGCTGAGTGGGAGTCTGAGATATCAATACCACACTCAGAAGCTTTACAGATATGTAGCCGGGCAGAGATGCATTGATTAGCAGTTAATTAACGCTTTAGAAACAGGAGCACAAATCTAAACCGAGTCTTGTTTCGGAGAAGTACACTTCATTCAGAAGTATTGGGACACCCACACATTACACCTACATCCCATAATCTGAATTTAAAGACTTCTTTGCAGCCGTAACAGCTTTTAATCTTCGAATGAGGCTTTAAACAAGATTACGTGTTTTTAAATACGTGTTTTTGTTGTGAAGTCAGGCACTGATGTCGGGTAAACATGCCTAAATGGCAATCTTCGTGCCAGTTTAATGTAGTTGAGGGCTCCATAGGAGCAGGTTCTTTGAATTACCTACAAAGGTCTTACACACATTCATCCATTATCTTCTGCTTTATCCTCTACTAGGGTTGTGGGGGGGATGCCCATGCCCATCAAGGGGGAGAATGTTTTGGGCGCTGGGCAGATACACCCAGGACAGGACGCCAATTGACCACTGGGCACACACTCACTCACACAAACACATACACACACACTATATGGGGTAATTTGGAGTATTCAGTTGACCGTGATCCATGTTTTTTGAACTGTGGGAGGAAACCGGAAAACCCGGAGGAAACTCACACAGACACAGAAAGAACATGGTAACTCCACCCAGATTGGGATTCAAACCGTGAATTTCTAGTGCTGAGAGGAGAACATGCTAAACCACTAATCCACCGTGCCGCACACACACTATGGAGAAGCAATTTAAAGCAGCCAATTCACCTTGAAGCCATGTTTTTGGACTGTGGGAGGAAACCAGAGAACCATGGGAACTCCATTCATCCAGGTTGTAATTCTAACTTCTACATGCTAATCTCATCGTGCGCCCCCCCCCCCAATGTTTAAAGGAACCCAATAAATTTCAGATCTTTAATTTATTCAAACTTGTACACAGTGAATCAGTGTTACTTCTGTAAATGTCAATCAAATACTAAGACAGAAGACGGGCGTTAATGTTGCCGTGGTCTTTTTTGCCGTGACCTTTACAGCGGATGGATGGCGCTGGTGTGATTGGGGATTTCAGAGGGTTAACCGTACAGCTTTACAGCTGGTGGATGCTTTCAGACGTTTCAACATAAGCCCAAGTAATGAGATAATATAATAATTAATACAGATGCAATCTGCAGCTTACGATAATCAGCTGATGCTCGTTGGGTGGCAGTAGTTGGCCATTAATTAACCATCTGTTTAATTGAAAAAAAAAAAAATCCCAACCTGTTAAGATCAACGTGTTCGTCCGCTGTTCGACATCCGTCAGATGATTCAGGACCCCCCCCCCCCCCCCCCCCCCCCC
>JAFMOD010000508.1:450819-463654 GCA_019802435.1 Corydoras maculifer
CCCCCCAAAAAAGAAACTATAATAATCAAATGGTGTAATTAATGCACTTCGCACTCGTACATTATTAACTGTTTTGTGTTCTTTGCGTTTGATGTATCTATCTGTTGGCCTGTATTGTACAAATTATCGATGCTTATTCGTCGTTTTTGTGAGTTTGAATCGCCCCACGTTGTTCTCCCTTCCTTCACGTGAAGGAGAATCCCCCCCAAGCGTGCCGCTGGTGCCAAACGCGGCCTCTTGGAGGTTTGGCTCTACCGCAGATAAGACTTTACAGAATTATTCGTAGTGCCACGACAGATTTTGAAGTCCCGGGAAGAGAGAAAAATTTGAGCTATAACTTTGTAGTTTAAAAAAGTTATAAAAACTGCGGTCCGTGATAAAAATTTAATGATCGAGATTCCTGCAAGATTAAAAGCCGTCTGTGCCGAAGCAGAGGGACATTGAATTCATAATCCCTCGGCAGAGGAAATGGGAGCCTGGAACGTTCTGGCAGTTCGGGATCAAAAGAATGAATTGTACTCTGCCTGTGTCTGGATTATTCATATTCTCCTAAATGAATGCTGTGGAAGAAGTGTTTTATCTAAGGACTCGAGCTCGCCGCGGTCATGACGAGATGACAGTTCTGGCAGATGTCTTGATGTCTCGCAGTGTCCTATACTTGTTTGAAGCCACATGTCAAGAAATGGGATAATGAGGTTTGTCACATTGATTTGTGTCCAAACCATCATAATCATCGCTCATCCTGGACTTGTGAACAGTGTAGACAGTGTAGTCTTATTGTTTTATATATTTAGAGCTGATTTGTATACGTGTATGTGATGTAGATATATAGATACCATAAATCCATGCAAATGCATTAACACTGAGGGGGTTAAGGTTGCAAATAAAACCTGTCAGATGATTTAAACAGGTTGTATTCAGTGAAATGAGGGTGGCATGGTGGTTTAGTTTTTAGCATGTTCTCCTCTCAGCGCTGGGGATTCCCGGTTCGAATCCCAATCTGGGTGGAGTTTCTATGTTCCGTGGCCGTGTGGGTTTCCTCCGACAGTCCAAAAACATGGATCAAGTCAATTGAATTCTCCAAATTGCCCCATAGAGAGTGTGAGTGACTGAGTGAGCCCAGTGATAGCTTGGCGTCCTGTCCTGGGTGGATCTGCCCAGCGCCCCTAGTAGAGGATAAAGCGGATAATGGATGGATGGTATTCGGTAAATGTCTTCGTGGTTAACATGTCCGCCTCTCAACACTGAGGATCCATTTTCAAATCCAATCTGGGTGGAGTTTGCATGTTGTCCCCGTGGGTTTCATTCGGGTTCTCCGGCTTCCTCCCACAGTCCAAAAACATGGATTCGAGGTGAATTGGCTGCTCTAGATTTGCCTCTATATAGCGTCTGTGTCCTATCCTAGGTGTATCTGCCTATCGACCGGAACGTTCTCCCCTTTATGGGCACGGGAAGGCCCCCCCTTTGCGACCCTTGTATAGAATTAAGCAGAAGATGATGGATGGGTGGATGGATTTGAAGAAGCTGCAGCTGCATTAGCAACAGTGAAAACCCGCAGCCACATTGTTAGTAACCCCCCAGTGTAGGACATCTCTCCAGCATGAAATCTATATTAAGTACTTAAATATCCACACATCTGAATGGGTTTTCATTTTTCTCTGATTATAAAAGGCTTGAATATGAATGTCCCTCTGCATAACTCGGCCTATTGCATCAATTACTCTGCCTCCATTGTAAAGAGAGAAAAAAAAGCCTTCCCGATGCTTCCATCAAGCGCAAACTTAATCAACAGAAACATTGTGGCCAGTGATAAATGGTGTCGGCCAAAGTAAACAGAACTATGCTCAATCCCCGCGCGGCGAAATCAATTCAGAAATGTCAGCCAGCCAGCTGGAATAGGTCTCGCCGCTGAGATATGTTTAAGAGAAGCACAAAGCCCTTCCAAAATATAAGCCAGCCAGATAGTTTGGTTAAAAAGTGGCCTCCTGTGAACACCACTCAATGGCACCATTCCACTGGCAGTGCAGTACGAGTCTGTGTGCTTATTGTTCTCATGTGAAGGGATGAGCGACTTTAAACAGTATGCAGATCAATGAGCCGTGATTACATCACGATGTGAAATCAGCTGATCCTGCCTTTGCGTTGGCAGTTCCAGGTTGCTGGGTTTTCCTTTCTGGCTCAGGTTTCGGGATGTTTTTTTGGATTCTGTGCCGTCTCTGCCATAAGCGCAACCTGTTAGTGTGGAATATCATACTGCCTGATTTTATAACCCGATGTCCTAATGCAGTGCGTTGACGTGATATTAGAATTCTTATTTTTAGTCTCTGGTCAACATCCATCTACATGCCGTTTTTTTTAAACATGTGATGTATAGTCTGTTTACCTGAGTCTTCGTGTCCTTATTGTGCATTAAGACTGTAGTTCTTTTGTTGAGCCGTGATGATGAAGTGACTTTTCTTCAATCAATAATTTTGGCCATTTTTATAGAATATAATAAATCAGGCTGATGTGTGTTTAAAGCATTACAGTACATATTCTTAAGTGTTCTAAATGGAAATACACAGCTGGAAGCAAGATAAATGACTGAAAGCAGATTTGTGTTGATTGAGATTGGTTAAAAGGAATTTGAGTTTGTAGAAACTTTGTACAAAAAGTAGGGGTGTGTGTATGTGTGTGTATATGTTTATAATATATATATTTTATATAATATTCATACACACAAGGGGTGGCACGGTGGCTTAGTGGTTGGCATGTTCTCCTCTCAGCATTAGGGATTCCCAGTTCCAATCCCAATCTGGGTGGAGTTTGCATGTGCTCTCTCCGTGTCCACGTGGGTTTCCTCCAGGTTCTCCGGTTTCCTCCCACAGTCCAAAGACATGGATCAAGGTCAATTAAATTCTCCAAATTACCCCATATAGAGTGTGTGTCCAGTGATAGATTGGCGTCCTGTCTTGGGTGTATCTACCCAGCGCTCGAAACATTGCCCCCTGGATGGGCACGGGGAACCCCACCGTGACCCTAGTAGAGGATAAAGTGGTAGATAATGGATGGATGGATATATATATATATATATATATACACACACACACACAAAAGGGTGTGGCAATTACTTATTTTTCTTTATCGCAGTTCTGTTTTTTAATTTTTTTAAATAACCTTTAAAAGTATGATCCTGTTCCTCTATGCCTGTGCCGCAAGCACCATATCAGTTACATTGCAGTACTGAGAATTATCCACCACCCAAATCATCATCTTTGCGGTGATTTTAAGAATTTAAAGACAAATATTTAAAGAAGGGAATGCTTGCTACTTTGTCTTAACATTCAATAAAGGATGACTCTGAAGGCAAAAAATATTCCAAGCATCAGTGAGGTTACCAAGACTCCGAAACTAATAGAGGACACCACCTCCATGTGAACAGATCGTTTTGGTAGGCCTGCCAGGAAAAAGCCGTTCCTGTCATCCAGTCTCATCAGGCGATTGCCTGGAATTCACTGAACACTGCCGGCACTTTGACTGGAACCCTGCTTTATGGTCAGATTAGGCATAAATTGAGCTTTTAGGCCACGGACACTCGGTGTGGGGTTTTTACGTAAAAAGGACGATGACCACACTGAAAAGACCCAGATATCTGCTGTAAGGTTGTTCATTCTCTAAACGCTTTGGGAACGTTATCATTGTAAACCCAGTTTAAATGAAATCAATTAAATTACCAAACTATTTAAAATAATCTATTCGTCTCTGCCAAAAAAGTGGAAATACAGCAGGACATTTTATCTCAATAAACACAGTTATATACAGGGGGGGGGGGAGTATGTAGTCAGTCATCAATTGTGCAAGTTCTCCAACTTAATAAGATGAGAGACCTGTAATTGACATCATGGGTAGACCTCAACTATGAAAGACAAAATGAGAAAAAAAAAAATCTGAAAATCACATTGTCTGAGTTTATTTGCAAATAATGGTGGAAAAAAGGGTTTGTTCAGTAACATAAGTTCATATCCATACTTTGTTATATATCCTATGTTGGCAGTGACAGAGGTCAACCTTATTCTGTAAGTCTTCACAAGGTTGCCACACATCGTTGCTGGTATGTTGGCCCATTCCTCCCATCAGATCTCCTTTAGAGCAGTGATGTTTTGGGACTTTTAACTCCCTCCAAAGGTTTTCTATGTACGTAAATCCAAAATAAAGTTAAAATGGGGTTTTAGACCCTGGACTTTAAAGAAAATCTGTATTGTCTTATATTCCCAGCTCTGTATTCCTCAATTAAACCCTGTTGGGAAAGCTATGAATGCATTTAAATGCACTGGTGCCAATAATTTTGGCACCTGGTCTTATTAAACATTCTTTTTTTATTTATTTATATATATATATATATATATATATATATATATATATATATATATATATATATATATATATATATATATAATGTGTGTGTGTGTGTTTAATTTTAGATTTCCACCCGTTTTTTAATGTCTGAATAATCAAGTTTACCAAAAAGTTAATTGCTTTCATCTTTTTATTAAATTTTATTATTAATTTTTTTTTACTCCTTGTTACCGTGGTGACTTTAATAATGGACCCTACTGATAGATCACTATCTATAGATCACAGTGATTAAAATTGATCACATTGTCGTTACTGTTATCTGTCTCCACGGTTTAAGTTTGAAATGTCAGTTCGCGTATTAGAGGACAGTATAGTGTCTGGGGTCAGTAAAGCACAGTTTAGCAAACTTCCACCCCACGAGTATATAAAATTCTATTGGATAATATTGTTTCAGGTTTTATAGCTCCATTAAACGGGTGGTGAGTTTATTCATAGGAGTCACGTCTTAAAATAAACTGCATCTGCATCCACCGGCTATTATTCATGTTTTAACGGCTCTTGAGCTCGTAACCTTTAGAAATGTAGAAGAATCTTAGTAACGTCGCCTCTGCCCGTCACTCTTGACCTCACGCGACCTGGCGTGGAGCCGCTCTGCTGGTCCGTATGGCTGTGGGAAGCGTTTGCAGACATGGATATGAAGTTTCTCACTCGGCTTTGTTTACAGTCAACTACAGAAAATTCACTATCATTTAATTATGAATATATTTTTGGAGTTTTTGTATTTGTTTTAAGCCCCTCATTACGTAGTCCGTACGAAATAACAACATTAATTATCTAGTGATTTTTTTTTTTCCCTTTTTTTCTTAGTAAAGAAAACAGAGTTAAATGTGAGAACTCTGAGAATTCCCTGAACCAGTTTTCTGTGCCTTCAGATGTTTGTTGTACTGCAAGAAAATCCACTTATCCAGCTGAAGTGCCCGAAACAGCTGGAATTTTCATCTAGGACTTCCACACCAGTCCCATGACATCACAATGCCCTTTATCCATCCATCCATTATCTTCCGCTTTATCCTCTATTAGGGTCGCGGGGGGGGTTCCCCATGCCCATCCAGGGCGCTGGGCAGATACACCCAGGACAGGATGCCAATCGATCACTGGATACACACTCACTCTCACACACACTGTAAATGGGGAAATTTGGAGAACTCAATTGTCCTTGAACCATGTTTTTGGACATGTTTTGGACACAGGGAGAACATGGAAAACTCCACCCAGATTGGGATTCGAACTGGGAATCCCCAGCGCTGAGAGGTGGTCGTGCTACCCACTAAGCCACCATGCCGCCCTCACCTTGAAATGGTTTCTTAAAATCAAACAGTAACATGATCCCTGATCATTATTCATCCTTCACCAAACTTTACAGTTGGAACAATGCAGTCGGGCAAAAAAAAGATTCTGGCAATCGCCCAACAAAGACTCAAGAGGTATGATTTGTAACTCTAGTCTATTAATGATGTCCGTCTGATTGACATTGTGCTTAGTGAATTAAATCTTGTATAAAACAGCCAGCCATGGAGATCCGAGCCCTATAACTCTTTGCATATGGTTTTTGTGTCGATGCCAGAGGAGATCTGGAACTCTTCAGTTACTGACTCAGCAAAGCATTGGTGACTTTAATGCTTCCTGCGCCTCAGCACTCGGTGACCTCTTCCATATCGTTACACGGACTGTAAGTTTTCCCAACCCTTCCACTTCCCAATACTCGCAGCTGACTGGGAAACACAACGGAGGGATGTGATGCGATTTAAAAAAAAAAAATCTTGATGTAGTACTTGCATCTTTTTATGACACCAGTATTGAATTCAGTGTCTATCCGGGCAAATTTTTTGATGAATGCTTGTGGATACAGAGTGCATGCTCAGCTGCATTATTCTATCTACCTGTAGTCATGGGATTGAATGAACATCTGAATAATTATACATTTTATAAAGAATTATTTGAGTAGCTGGCATGGAAGGGCATTCTGAATTGTGCATCGGTGATCTGTTCATTTATAAATACGGCACTCTGAGGTGAGGTCTCTGCTCAGCAACAACATGCACATGAATACCAATCATTTTTAATTCCTCTCATTGTGCTCGTGTGCATCGTTCTGTCATCATAATGTGCAGGAGGCACTTCTTAAGCCCCTGGTTGGATGGCTCGAAAGACGGGGGCAGTGCTATTTAAATGACATGCGAAATTCCCAGAGTATAAAATGGAGTGCTGAAGCTCTGGTCTGCAGTGAAAGGCATTCCAAAGAAATGAGGGGGCTGTTTTCATTCCAAATATTGTGGGCGGGTAAGCAGGTCCAGATATTCAGCCGTGAGTGCAGACACAGCGAACAGGGAAAAAAAAAATCAAGATAATAAATATTAGTTACTGCAGAGGACAGTATTTCAGCTAAAGGTTCATGTAAGTTTATATAGGTATATATAAAAAAAAAAAAGTTTATTGGTTTTTTTTGTGCTCATTTAAAAATAATGAGATTAATGGCTAAACAACTTTAATACAGTTGCTTTGGGGTTTAAAAAAAATCAGATATGGAAACTGGCATCAGTTACTGCCCCAAATTCTGTGTCCTGCGTTTCAAAAAGCAATTATTTATCAGCCATAGCATAATCTATATAACATTTCCATGTCATGTATGAGATATAGAATGTAATACTTGGGTATTACTAGGGTGGTTCCCCATGCTAGCATGTTCTCCTCTCAGCACTATGGATTCCTGGTTCGAATCCCAATCTGGGTGGAGTTTCCATGTTCTCCCCTTGTCCACATGGTTTCCTCCGGGTTCTCCGGTTTCCACCCACAGTCCAAAAACATGGATCAAGGTCAATTGAACTCTCCAAATTGCCCCATATATATTGTGTGTGAGTGTGTGCCCAGTGATAGATTGGCGCCCTGTCCTGCTTTATCCTCTACACCCAGGATACACCCAGAAGATAATGGATGAATGGATCGTTAATAAAACTGCAGTTCCATCAGTATAGTAAAGGATAAAGCCGAAGATAATGGATGGGTGGGTTCCCCATGCCCATCCAGGGGAGAACTGTTTCGGTGCTGGGCAAATACACCCAGCAGACACACACATTAATGATATATAGGGGCAATTTAGAGCAGCCAATTCACCTTGAATCCATGTTTTTGCACTGTGGGAGGAAACCGGAGAACCCACATGGACACCCCACCCCAGCGCTGAGAGAACATGCTGACCACTACACCACACTCCCTAAAACATGATGGGTGATTTGTGTGGCTGAAAATATGATGAAATTCATGTCAGCATTTTTAATCAGGTAAAACATTTGCGCATGTTTTTGTTACAATTCATAGAAGTTATACTCTAAATAAATGAAAATGTTTTTAATAAAATATAACTTTTATGAAATGTAACAAAAACGTACGCAAATGTTTTTTATTTGACGCATTTTAATTCATTTAAACAGCAAAGGCTGCAACACTGTACTGCACACTGTTTATCCCAAAACAAGACTTACACTAATAAAACAATAAAAGAGGTAAAACCAATATAAAAACTACATTCTTATTTGCTGTCGTTGCTCAGGACGAGTACGAGGCAAATAACGGCGCTGTGCAAACGACTGAGGAGTGCTGCGTCTCCCTCAAAGTGGTCATTAAAAATATCCTATCTGCACCGTCTCAACCAACAACCGTTCGTTAATGGTTTACAGTCTCAGTCTGGATTCAGCAATGTTTTCCTTTACAAACCGTGTGACTTGTTAGCGTGTACAATGCCCCGCCTGCCCGCTTCCAGCTTTATTAGACGTGAAACGAAGTCAGGATTGTGTATTTTAATGAAGTGTACGAGAAAACGTTCCTTTGCTGTCGAGTAGGACGACGAGAAGCGAAGAAAAGAGCAACGGCGCTCCCTATTATCGTCCATCATCCGTCAGTGTTTATCTCATCTGTTTTTTGGAGAGTAAAAAACATTAAGCAGATGTGTTGTATCGCGCGGAATCCGTTTGTAAGGCTACACTTTGCAGTCTCCGTTCTTGTTTTTGGGTTTTTTTTCTTTCCCAAGGCGCAGACTTGCATTGAGATCGGAATACATTATGTGGATAAAGGCAGCAGGACGATTACACGTCACGCCAACAGGAGCTCGGACTCCGCTTTGCAGCTGTGAAAGTTTGGAGTCTTTATGGGAAACTCCATCTACAAGGTTTTGGAGTTTGGTTGCAGGAACGTTGCTTATTTATTCTGAAAAACTCTTGTGAGCTCAGACAGCGGCTTACGTTTTCCATTCTCGTTCAACCCGAAAGTGTTTGCTGGGTTGAGGTCAGCGCACTTTACAGGCCAGCCTGGTGCTTTCACACCAAATCTACACACCATGCCCGTCTCGATTCATCTCCGCTCCTTCTCAAACTTGAAACGAGCTTAGTAGTTTTCGAAGAACGCGAGGAAACAACTTAGATCTCCATTTTGTTGCCGTTTATTGAGGTTTCAAGTTTCTTTTTGGTTCATCAAATGATCAGTAGGGGGTGGCACGGTGGCTTAGTGGTTAGCATGTTCTCCTCTTAGTGCTAGGTGTTCCCAGTTCGAATCCCAATCTTGGTGGAGTGTTCATGTTCTCCACGTGTCCGCGTGAACTCCTCTGGTTTCTCCGGTTTCCTCCCACATTCCAAAAACATGTATCAAGCTCAATTGAATTCTCCAAATTGCCCCATATAGAGTGTGTGCGTGAGTGTGTGTCCTGTGATAGATTGGCGTACTGTCCTGGGTGTATCTGCCCAGTGACTCCCCTGGATGGGCATGGGGAACCCCCCGCGACCCTGATATAGGATAAAGCGGAAGATAATGGATGGATGGAAATAATCAGTAGACAGCAAGTTGATAATGAAGACTTAATATTAATCAGATCAGATAAGATCAGTGAAATCAGATTGGATCAGGTTATTAACCTTCATGCACCTTGCGGTCATGTTGGAGCCAAAAATTCCCACAGTGTTGGTACCATATAATTCAAAATCCATGACTTGCATTTACATTTAGTCATTTATTGGACGCTTTTATCCAAAGCGACTTAAAGGTGATCACAGGGTTAATTATAACATCCCTGGAGCAATGAGGGTTAAGGGTCTTGGTCAAGGACCCACGTTGGTAACTTCAGTGGACCTGGGATTTGAACCTCCCAACCTTCAGATTGATAGCCCAACACCCTAATCACTGCGCCTTATGACTTGTTGCTTGATTCTATATAACGGGACTGAAACGAACATCGTAATTAATAAGCCGTGGGCTGCGACCGTGTGTGTGTGTGTGTGAGTGCTATACAGACGCAGTGTGTACAGTAAATAGAAATTAGTATAAATAAGGATTCCTAATTGACTTCGGCAGTGTACACAGACAGAGCTACAGCAGATCTAATAGAGCGACCCTGTGCTATACGCCTTTAATTAGCAGTTTGAGAAAAGATAAAACTCAGGAGTGGGGACTGCGCTGGCTGTTATAGAGCTTCATCCTTTATTTAGTTTGGAAAGCTTTAAAAGCAAGATCGCATTGTGGTTTTGCCAATGTGACTTTACATGTACAGTATCGTAATGTATTCTGTAATTTCCCCCAGGGATCAATAAAGTATTCTGATTTTGATTCGGGCGGCACGGTGGCTTAGTGGTTTAGCACGTTCTCCTCTCAGCGCTAAGGATTTCCTGGTTCGAATCCAAATCTGGGTGGAGTTTCCATGTTCTCCCCCCATCCACATGGGTCTCCTCTGGTTTCCTCCCACAGTCCAAAAACATGAAGTCAATTGAATTCTCCAAATTGCCCCATGTAGAGTGTCTGTGTGAGTGAGTGTGTCCAGTGATAGATTGGCGTCCTGTCCTGGGCGTATCTGCCCAGTGCCCGAAACGTTCTCCCCTAGATGGGGATAGAGACCCCCCCCCCCACGACCCTAATAGAGGATAAAGCGGAAGATAATGGATGGATGGGTGATTTTGATTCTGAACCAGTGGAAATGTCAAAGGGCTTCACTGATGGAAAAACCATTTAATTATTAATTAAAAATAATCAGAAAACAACGTTTTCTTATCTTATTATCTTGTGCTTAATCCTCTACTGAGGACCAGGGTCGCGGGGGGTTCCCCATGCTCATCCAGGGGAGAATGTGGGGTCAGGGGGAAACTAATCTAGTGCTGGGCACACACTCAAACACACACACTATATAGGGGCAATTTGAAGCAGCCAATTTATCTTAAATCCATGTTTTTGGACTGTGCGAGGAAACTTGAGACCCATGTGGACCCAGGGAAAACATGGAAACTCCAGCCAGTTTGGCATTCGAACCTGGTGCTAACCACCACACCATTGTCCCTCCCAATATGAAGTTTTTACATTTCGGTTCCGGTCTTAATGACATCCTGTACTGTGATTTACAAAACATGGGGATTCATGGAAACCATGGTTTGGTTCATCGTGTTGGATTCTAACGTTAAATAATTAATTACAATATTCAGTAGGCAGCTGTGTGTCCAATTTTAATGTGAATCGAGCGCATTCGTTCAATGTCAGACAACAGGAATGAATTGGAACCATGATGCACATCCATGCAGGTGTTTTTTGGGATGCACTTGGACGAATTTGGCATTCTGTGTCGTACGAAGCTCTGCTTTAATTTGGTGTTTTGAGCGCTTGCTGTGTCTGACCGAAGGCTACGTCATGTGTACAGATTTATAACGATGGCTTGCTCGGCTTCATTTGATTAAACATTTGGCACCAAAACAAAGGACCGTGGAGTGCAGTATTAATTCAGTGCGGCCCGAATTATGTGTAACATTTGCATTTAATATACACAACGAAAGCCTTATCTATGTGACCGGGATCAGTAATTTTTCCACTTAGTAAATCAAAGCACTGTTTTGTTGTTTTTGTTTAGTGTTCAATAAGCAGTTTCTATGCGTATTTATAAAACAGCTAGTTCCAGTCCTTAACTCTGATTGGCTGAGCCGCCGGCCCAGCTGTGACATTATTGACAGTAACACACACTTCGCATTCGTATCAATGCGTGAAACCTGAGAACGTGCTTGAACATTATTTTAAATCATCAAATATACATTCATATAAACTGCGAACCATTTTCCAATAAACACAAAGCATGGATCCCGTTGCTTAGCAACCAACAGTTACTGAAAAAGAAAAAAAAGACTAGATTACTTTGCGGAAGACCAGATTTATTATTAAATAACAAATTAATTTGTTTTAACTAAACATGTTTACAAATTAAACCTTGTTCATTATGTTTTTTTAACCAATTTATTAAAGCAATAAGTAATGAGCGGTTGTTCTCGTGTTTTTAATTTTAATTTTCTATATTGACAAAAGGGGCGCCAGGGGAGGCTTAGTGGTTAGCATGTTCTCCTCTCAGCTCTAGGGATTCCCGGTTCGAATCCCAATCTGGGTGGAGTTTCCATGTCCTCCCCGTGTCCGCGTGGGTTTCCTCTGGGTTTTCCGGTTTCCTCCCACAGTCCAAAAAACATGGATCAAGTCAATTGAGTTCTCCAAATTGCCCCATATAGAGTGTGTCTGTGTGAGTGAGTGTGTGCCCAGTGACAGATTGGCGCCCTGTCCTGGGTGTATTTGCCCAGCGCCCGAGATGTTCTCCCCTGGATGGGCATGGGGAACCCCCCTGCGACCCTAATAGAGGATAAAGCGGAAGATAATGGATGGATATATTGAAAAAAGTAACAGGACGCACACACATCACACTTATAGATGCTTTTAGGACACACTGTTGTAATTGGTAGCTATAAAAACTTGCGTTATTCTGGGGAAAAAACAAAAGGTTTTGAAGTGTCTGTAAATTTTCCTTCAGAAGAGCATGTGTGGGTTTAGACCCCGGTGTTGGACAAGAGGGCATGGATTGCAATCTCAGTTCTAGTACATCCCAGAGGCTCCCTAAGATTAATTTAGATTTAAATCAAAATGGTGCAATAGAGGGAAACGTCCCATTAGCCAGATTTTTTGTGGATAGAAGTACCGTGCTGATGAATGAGGTCATGAAAATGGCCAGAGAGAGACCGGCTTTGGTGAGCGAGATAATCCCACCGCGGTAAACAGAGCAGCGTTTTCGAGAATGCACGACGCATCCAACCTTGAGTTAGATGAGCTCCATCAGCAGACACGTTACTCATTAATATAGATTTCTCGATAACGTACACAATGTGTTTGTGTGGATATCGGGGACGGCTTTCGGGTGGCGCTGTTTGCACTGGGCACGGCCGTATCTCCGTCCACGGGGAATTGCAAATGACTGTTTCTCCTTCTTAACACAGCGCCGACTGAGCTTAGATGTCCTTTTTGTGGTGCACATGGGAATTTGTCATAAAATCCACTTTCGGCTGTCCTTCAGCACTTCTTTCTAGCTGTGTGAAATCTATTGTAAAGGAATTACTTTGGAGCATGACCTTAATATTAATGAACCGCACAAAAAAAAAAAAAAAAAAAA